>OY811974.1:5873815-6011315 GCA_963681505.1 Eunapius fragilis | reverse complement strand
CTTCTGCATTCTTGACATGTGATGTCTTCACCACTTACTGATGTGGAGATTGTTGCATCCCATATTGAACAAATAGCACATAAGATCAGAGTTACAGACTCTGTGCAGTTACAGTAGCAGAGTTTCCTATTGCGAAATGGGTCCTATAGTAGTGGACCATGGATATGCTGACACGTCCCTTAGCGAATACTGTGGTTGGCTGGGCTGATGTTAAGGCATTGATGGCAAACAGACAAATCACGCTGGATAAGTGTCCTGGAATTCGACCTATTGGAATTGGTGAGTGCATATGAAGAGTGATTGGTAAGACAATGAGCCTGGTTACTGATAGAGATGTTCAAGATGTGTGTGCTGTTGAACAGCTAGCAACAGGCATAAAAGCTAGTATTGAGGGGGTACTATCCATGCCATGACCGACCTGTATAAAGAATTTGCAAGTAACTGGAATGCCTTCAACATGTTTAACCGGACTACAGCTTTATGGAATGCGCATGTTCTATGGCCGTGATGCAGTAGATTCCTATTTAACACCTACAGAGGATATTCTATATTGATTTTGAAGGACTCTAAGGAGTGCTTTTACAGCAAGGAAGGAGTTACACAAGGAGATCCACTGTCTATGTTTTTCTATGCTGTAGCTGTTTTGACGCTAATTAAATTCGTTGCTTCAAAATCTAACTTTGTACAGTGCTAGTACGCAGATGACTCAGCATGCGCAGGGAAGCTATTACAAACTCATACAATTAGGCCAGCATATGGCTACTTTGCGGAACCAACTAAAAGGGTTCTAGTAGTGGCATTACAATTTGAAGATGTTGCCAAAGACTACTTCAAGGATTTTGATATTACAGTGCCAAGTGGCCATCACTTTCTTGGTGGTGCAATTGGTACTCAAGAATAATGGAGAAACTTCATGAAACAATGGTTGAGTATTGGACGAAATGTGTCACCAGAACATCCATAGCAGCAGTCAGAGCACCCGAGATGGCATTTAGCACTATGAGCAAATCACTGCAATGTGAATGGGAGTTTGTCCAAAGAGTGGTCCCTGATTGTGCAGAGACATTTGTACCATTGCAACTTGCCATCGCACAACAGTTCTTCCATATTTACTAAAAGGAGTTGTCACTGTTGAGGAGCAGCATTTGTTTCATTTGCCAACTTCCCTTGCTGGTCTTGGTATTTATATTCCAACTGAAACTACAGTGCAAGCATACAAGACATCTAATCAGGGCACTGCTACAGTGAGTGAAGCCATCAAATGGGTAATTGATTTCGACATGAGCAGCATTTGGAGTCGGTGACTACTGCCAGGAAGATGCGGGTTAAGGCTAAGGAAGATGACTACATACTGAAATTTGAGAGTATAATATCTACCTTTATCCCTGATCGACAGAGAGCACTGAAAGGAAAGACATCAACATGGTTCAATGTACTCTCTCAACAGAACTGCCATTTTGACCTGTCACCCTTGCAGTTCAGAGATCGTTCAGCCACACGTTATTTGCGGGATCCTCACTGTCTACCTCCTAGATGTGATGGTTGTGATACCACCTTAACCCTTCAGCATGCCCTTGATTACAAGAAGGGAGGGCTTATCATTCAAAGACACAATGAAATCAGAGACTGCCTGGGAGATATTTCATCACAGGTATGGACACTTTTCATCAAGGAACCGGTTGTCAGAGAGGCTGATGTTAACAATGGAGATGGTGGACTGCGACTGGGACTTAGGGATACGAGGGTATGGCAACCTAAGGTGAAGGCATTATTTGATATCAAAGGTATTGATACTGATGCTCCTCATCGCAATCGTTCCCCTGAAGCCATTCTAGAGACTGGAGCTAAAGAGAAAAAGGGCATCCAGCTTGTGTTTAAGGGGTTCACGAGTTTAGTGGAGGAGTGGACTGCATGGGATATATATTGTTAGAATGTTATGGCGTGATTGAACCGCAAAGGGTTACTGGATGTTGCATTTTGTCTCCAAAATCTTCTTAACCATACGGAAATGGTGTAGTATTAAAGTGTTAAAATAGGACGTCGATAGCCTTAACTGTTCAGAAGTTATAGCGATTCGAATGCAATGCATTATTATAACAAAATCATATATTATGCTTAGGCCAAGGGGGGTAGGGGGGGGGGGGCCAAGAAATATTTCTTAAACACCCATCCTCAGATTTCTTTAAAGGGCACCCACCATCCTGCGCCCTTTACTCAGTTATAATTTATTTTATTATACATTAGATGGGAAATACTATCCCAAGTGCATACATATGTTCTGCATGTTAACATCTGCTTGCTTATCCAGGACACCCTCTAGAGGCACCAGCTGAAGCACAATCAAAGGAACGAAAATGCATTGTGAAACCTATTAACAACGACATCAATCTGTGAGATTTTTTTCCTGGATATGATTGAGGAAATTTTTAATTTACGACTGCAAGGGAAAAGATTGGAGGTGCATGGCATTGAGAAAACCAAATGAAAATCTTCTGCAGAACAGTGTCCAGCAAAATCACACTTATGATACTTTATGAAATTTTCCAGCAAAAGAAAAGTAATACTCGCATTGAATTATGTGGCTAATTATATGCAGTGCCCAAAATTTGAAAACTTCAACAACTATCTGGAAGGGTGATTGTAGCTGGACACTGTCCATATAGTTAGTGATAAATTATCTCGTTTTTGAGTGAGTATTTATTACATGCTTATTCTTTGTGAAATAACTACACTCCAGAGGGCCCAATGACCTTTCTCACTTATCTTCCCAATGTTTTTTTTTTTTTAATGCATGAACGAAACATAGGTGTGGTGGAGATGAAAACACTAGCCAGAAGTCACATGTGGCGGTTAGGTATCGACAAGGAGATTGACCAGGCAATAATTGATGCATTATGTCGCCTCATGTTTTCAGAGAGCATAATGCGTTAGGCCTATGTTCTATGGGTTTATTTTTTCACCATCAATGACTGGAAAATAGGCATCCCTTAAAAGCCAATGCCCCAGTTCCATTTTTCTACTTTACAATGCTTAAAATTCTGCAACCTCTGAGAAGAATTGGCATTACCATATAATATAAATCTGGTACCAAATCATTGTGTAAATGAGCTAATACGTTTTAAAATAAAAGCAACATTCACATTCTGAACATTTACGATTGTGTCGTGATAAGTATTAGTCGCAAGTAGGCTGATATTATTAGGCATGTTTACCAGGAGAACAAATGAAAAAATATTACCCTTCAATGCATGTGGATTAAACATACCTTCCATAAGCGGCAATGAGCTCATTGTTGCATCTGTTATGTGTACAGAGTTTAGATTTAATTTGGTACAGTAAGAGAGCATTTTATTCAAACATGTACATTCTTCGGAATGTATTCACTTTTGCATGCATATAACTCACAGGTTTGAACTGATTTGTTGCTGGAACCAGCACAATTATTTGCAACCACCGATAAAGTATACACAGTGTTTTCCATGAGATTAAAGAACGTGTATATGTTTGAATCAATGTCCGATGAATTCATGAATTTGCTGCCGTTGATACTGACAGTGTAGTTATCAGCAGTAGGAATAGGTGTCCAGCTCACAGTAATTGCTGAAGTAGAGGAATTAACAGAAATCTCTGGCAAGCCAGGCGGAGCTAAAAGTAAGATAATAATTTGTATTGCTAACTCACTGATATGCCAATAACAAGCGAGTCACACAAAATGAAGTTTCATATCATGAAATTAAGATTTATACTTTCAGTGACAGGTACTGAATTGTAAACGTTGCACATACAGCACAAGAGGTATTTTAGCCACAAATAATAGTATAGGTAAATTACATATTAGAAAATCTACTTCGGACAGAGAGCCAGCAAATCTGCACCTGTACATGTGTAATCGGTTCCTCCCTTACCCTGAATTTCCCTGAATTCCCCTAATGGTGGTGGTGGTTGACCGTGTGTTCATGCAGTTTGAAAACTGTAATATGCACTCGATTGTATAGCCTTGTGCGGAAGCGCTTCATATCGGAAGTTTCGTTAGAAACTTCCATATAGAATTTGACCCCGACTATGAATGTCATTAAAAAACGCGACCCGTCTGTAACAACACTCCCGACGATCGGATCGTGTAGCTTGTTTTAGCAATCGATCTAGAAGTCAAAAATGAGTAGTTTCGTTTTTGTTTCATGTCGCTGAACCGCGTGGTTGTTGAGAACAAGAGTGTACTGCCCGTCCTCGTACCCAGTCTCGGAACAAGGGGCGGGTCGTCTTCTTCTTCTTCTCCTTCTTCTTGGCAACGCATATAACTCAGGACAGGAACATTTCTAAGCGATGAAAATTTCACCAATAGCTTCAGAATCGGCTGGAGGACTCGCTTTTATATAATATAATACTTTGATAAACAATGGACTATCAGCCTCCTATGTCTTGTATAATTTAATTACGGTATCTAAAGATAAACGGCATGTGTATAAATAGCAAAACAAGTAGAGAAAAACTCTTTGGTGATTCGATCGTCGTTTGTTGTGCTACTTTTTTGTTAGTGAAGTTGTTTTTATCAAAATGCCTTCACGTCAAGAAAAGAAACGAGCGAAACGACGTGAGAAATACCTTCAAGTTCGAGACGATGTTTTAGAATCGGCACGGGCATCCTACAAGGCAGACCCTGAAAAGAAACGGACAGCTGAACGTGAGGGATATCATGCAGACCCAGCAAAGAAGCAGACCGCTGAACTCGAGCGGTATCATGCAGACCCGGAAAAGAAACGGTCAGCTAAACGCGAAAGCTATGCAGCAGACCCAGAAAAGAAACGGTCAGCTATACGCGAAAGCTATGCAGCAGACCCAGAAAAGAAACGGTCAGCTATACGCGAAAGCTATGCAGCAGACCCAGAAAAGAAACGGTCAGCTGAAAGGAAACGTTATTGGAAGGGTCCTGAATGTTCTCGCTTGGCGAAGAGAGTGCGGTACGGGAAGGCTAAGCGTACCCTGCAAAACCAACGAGGCCATCGAAAAAGAACTACCGACAAAGTTATTCAAAGGTATGTAAATGTAGATGTACATACTTGGGTATGAAAAAAAATTAAGAAAACAAGTAAATAAAAACATTCTCTACGAGAAAGTTGGTGGGATATAGGATTTGATTATGACATTGGTGGTGTAAAAAGCAAGGAAACAAGGTCTTATCAGAAGGGAAAAGGTCATAGTCCTATATTTAGCACACAAACAACACATGCCCTAGAAATGTGCTAAATATAGGACTACGACATTTTCCCTTCTGATAAGACCTTGTTTCCTTGCTTTTTACACCACCAATGTCATAATCAAATCCTATATCCCACCAACTTTCTCGTAGAGAATGTTTTTATTTACTTGTGTTGTAATAAGGCTTCCGTTTGTAAACAAAAACTCAGCTACAGCTACACGTTACAAAGCTTGCGAAAGTGTTACAAAGATAAGACACCACGAATACTTCTTGTTACGATAATTATTTGTTTTATAGGACGAATGGCTAGCTATTTCTCAAAACCGCGCCATGTTTATCGAACTTTCAACCCACACGGAAGGTTGGTAATCCCAATCGGTACATACTTATAATGAATTTGGAGATGTAGCCGAATCACTGCCCCTATGAAATTTTTTGAGCCATGCTGACCCGTTGCTCCGTTCAAATTTTATGCGCAAAAATGCGACACTTAAATAATACCTTTCGATAAAATATTCGTGATTTATGAATCCAGGCAGGAAATCGTTAAGTAATAGATCTAGAATAGTTACGAACTCAAATTTACCAGCAATTACTTGAGCATAATCTATGCTCAAGTAGTTGCTGATAAATTTGCATTTGAACAAATGCTAAAAGTCAGTCTCCATCATTTTGGCATTAGTGCTGACAGCTCAAGGACAATCTTTCAACTAGTGTATTCCAGTGAGTCTGTGCGAACTTTAACCTGTTGATTCCATGTTACTGCAGGCTGTGCTTTGTGAGTATATAGAGCTCTTTCATGGTCACATGACGCGTGGGCTTTAATTGCGTTAATTGCTTTATTGTCCGCCACATTGGTGCTCGGAAGTCGGAAATATAGTTTTGGAACTTTTGATACGTATAACTCGCGCTCCGAGGGCACAAGTATTTTTAAAAATGTTAGTCATGTGTTAGACCACAATAATAAATATTTAAACGACACTCTGAAGTAATCCCATACCTCTCCGAGCACCAATAATCCCAATATGGAGGACTAATTAGAAGATGAATGCTATTAAGTCACGCGATGAAAGAGCCCTATAGGGATTGACCGTATTTATTTTTATTTTGTATATTGTTCGCAGAGGATATGCCACACTTTGGTCAGGAATGGGATGGTGTTACGCGAAGACTAAAGTTCGAGTAACATTGGACAGCCTGGCCATGTCCAGGTAGTCAAGGTGAGTTTACTCCCACATAATTGTTTCTCAGCAGGTCTTAATTTTAACTCGAGAGGTTTGAAATGTGCACCAATACGGTTAAAATACCAAAGAACCGGTGAACTAGTGAGCTCCTTTTATGGCTCAGCAATTCCAACAACGTACACAGAAATCTAGAGAGCATTTAACCGAATCCTTGGATTTTTATCGTACCCACGCATGGAGACAAAACGTATCCAGCTTGAAACAGGTATCATTTTAAAGAATCGGTAAGAAACCAGTTTATTCCACGAGACTGATTCATGCGATGGGTGAAGCATTGCACTTGGCCAGTCAAAACAGTCATGAAGACGAACAGAAGGAATTTTATTTAACGTTAGAAGCGTCGCATAATCTTTAGTACAGAGTGAACAATCGGGATAAAGATGGTGGCAGGGCAGCTGTTTTTTGCAATAAAAACGGCTGCGGGGCTTAGAAGCAGTCTGAAGATGTAGCAACCCAAATTCAGCAGTAAAAAACAATAGGTGAATGAATTAAGAGAGTAGATAGCATCTTTTCTCATACAGGAAACAGTGAATCATTGACAAAGCTTCAATCTTAAGGGGAATGACACATAGGGAAGGGTATTGTTTGCTGGTATTGCAACCAGTGACATAGCAAAATAAACTGTGAAGAACTGAGGGAAAAGTACCGCTGTGGGTTCCTTGCTGACAGTAGTGGGTTGCCTTGATGAATGCACTGGTTGATATGCAGAGCCTGGGTTTGGTGGGTTACAAACTCCTTTTCAATCTGTTGTAGCTACTAATGGTGAGAAGTTGGAATTAGTGGGCCACAGTGAGATTCATATCAGCATAAAATGAGTACTGATAGTGAAAGCACATACCCACGAATGTGGGTGTGCCGTGGATTTGCAAAGACATGCACCTCATGCTGCGGGAGAAAGTGTATGGTTCCATACTGTGGAAAGTAAAGCAAGATACACTACTGTTTGTTTTGTCAGCCTGCTAGAGATGGTCATTGTACCTGCATGATGTGAAACTGTGCATCATACAGCCGCTGTCTCAACAATGTCACAGTTCACCACATCATGGAACCTTTGGATACAGTTATGAAAAACTATGTATTAGTTGTAGTACACTCCGTAACATAGCAAGTTGTATATGCATTATACGATTCCAGTACTTAATCCTGCTTCAGCCCCAGTAGCATGTTAGAGGATGGATGTTAATAACAGTGCGTGTCTGATTGATGCAGTATAGAGATTCCTATTTATTCCAAGGATAGTGCAGACAGTTATGGATGGCGATATTGACTGCATTGTTGTATCATACTATCAATACAGGAACCAATCCACCAGTCCATCAAACTGCTTGATGGTTCCCATTTCATCAATGAAAGGATGTTCGTGAATTAGTGGATGATCTATTGGATAGGGGTATAATTGAACCTGTAGATAGATAGTCTTTGGGCCTCTCCTGTCATGCTAATGGAGAAAAAGATGGCAAAGCAGATTCTGTGTTGATTTTTGCTGTGCTGTTTTTAGTTGCCTTAGCCATACTGGGTCAAAACATAAACCATTAAAATGCCTACCCTTTAAAAGACATTTTCTTCAGACTTTTGTCTGTTAAGTTATATCTGCCAGCTTGGGCATATAGGCAGATTAGTGGCTGAGCATTCAGTGATGATAGCTTCTCAAAAATATAGTAAGAGGGCAACCGGATGGTTTATAGATTAATTGGTGCTACTTCACAGTACATCTGTACCAAGGGGCTTATCAAGGAAGTTGCGCAAACTTTGGCAAGGTCAATAGAAATTGATGAAATTAATTTCCCCAAAACTATTAGACGTGAAAGATGTGCATTTTCATTCTATGAAACCAGTACCAACTGGTTATGATGATGATGTGCCTGTTAATTACAATGCCTAGAATTGTACCGCAGGAGGAAGAGGAAGAAATATTTGAAGATCGCCCTAAAAATACTGGTGAAGACAGCAGCAGGGATCAGTCATTAAGGTGGTGATCTTCACCTGCAGTAGAACCACAAATTGAACTGACATAGTGGCGGATACGGGGGGGGGGGGGGGGGGGGTTTCCAAGGTATCCGGACCCCCCTTCCAGCCGATCATGAATAAATTAACGCGTGAATTAACCATATCGCCATATCCACCCTCGCATTAACCACTTGTGGTTATCGTGGCGACAAAGCGGTCAGCAACTTTTCTCAAAACGAGCGAAGGAAATAGGTATATATTTAGCACGAGAGTTCGCCGTATCGCCAGTTAAAGCTGAAGTGGACTATTTTGTTGTAATTGGTTATATTAGCTACCATTGTTACAACAGGCCAGCCGCCTGTAGTAGCTGAAGGCAGTTCCGGTTCGGGGTATGCTCATGTTGCAGCAAAGAATTTTAGAGGTTCGTCGAAGCATCAAAAATCGGTCGTTCGCAGTATTGTGTTGTTATATATAATTATATTGGAAAGTTTCCGAGAAAAGCGACCTAGCGTGTGTTATAAAAAAGCATAATAAAAATGCATTGCGTTTGAAATGCTATAACTTCCGAACGGTTAAGCTATTGTCTTCCTATTTTCAGTACTTCATACTACACCATTTCTCTATGGTAAAATACATTTTGGGATCTTGGACATGTTCCATGCATGCCAGTTTCGCGATGTCCGATACCCCTTGGGGTTCAAACTCCTCATATCTTTCGGCAGGAAATCTCAATTCATTTCAAAATTGATTTATACGTAGAGAGATCCTGTGCCTATTGATGTGTTCTGTTCGTTAATTTTTACATTACCCGTTAAAAAGATATTGCTTTGCAAAGTAGGTACATATTTCCCGCTCGATTCGCGCCATTCTATGGCCAGAGACAGCATGAATATTAAACTCTTCCTGTTGATAACCTATTACCACGCCTACAAGACCCTATTGCGTGATGGCGTTGCACATCGATCGTTGATTTGCTGTACAGCATACGGTAAGATTGTCTACGCTCTTCGATGTAGGCACAGATAAGGCAGCATGGCGCCGTATAACACGAGTGGAGACGAGCCGACTCATTAATTTGGTTGCAACAGTTAGGCCGGTACGATAACGACGATATTCAGGTCGAGGACGAGGACACTAGACGGCGTGCATGGTTGAGAGCGGTGGTGCTGATGACGATGGTAATTATCGCTAGTGATGGTGGTGATGAAGGTATTAATTGTAATGGAAGTAATGATAATGATGATGATGGTACTGGTGGTGGTGGCCCAGGTGTGCGTTAAAAAACCTGTCCAGCTGATGTCTATCTCACTAGAGAAGGTTACTGCAAAACAGCTGCTCAATGAAGTATGGTGATATGCTCACATTATAGAGATTGGCCAAGAAAACCAGAATGGTGCTGAGACAAGGGCAATCAGATGGCACCATCAAGGTTTGTGTGTGTATGGTACAGGCCAAATCTTCTCCGTCGTCAACGTCGTTGTCGTCTTCTTCTAATTCTCGGGTGAGTATACTTCGGATAGGAATGGTTTTAATGTTTAAACTCCAGGGAAAAAATCCGTATTTAAGGATGTCATTATCCTTAAATAAGGATCATCTTTTACATTGCATATATATATATTTGCTAACCAAGTAAATAAGATGAAACAAATGGTATTGGAAAAATTGTATACTGATTAACCTCCATAACAAACTTTAAATGATGTCAATATGATCAATGTCCATGTGGTAAAAACAGGGAGGAAGTGGCACATCCTTATTTAAGGATTGACACCATCCTTAAATAAGGATCACAACAGTAGAGATTATTCACCATAAAAACCATTATGGTTTTAAAAATCTTCATTTTCTCTGATAGCCAGTTGATCCAGCTATACTCACAACCTGATTCGTCGAAGAAATAACTTGTGGTTAATAAGTTATGCTTATTTACACCATTACGGTTGCTTCATTCCATTGAAAAGTGGGCAAAAAGCCCTACGCCTCCTAACGAAAATTTTTCCGTAGCAACGGGGCTAATTACGCCCTTAGCGACAACCTATTCAGAGAACGAAGCCTTTTTGGCAAAAAGTGTTTAGTCTTTTAGTCTGGGCTATCGAGTGTTTGTTTCTACTGAACTTCACGCACTGAACTACTTGAAAGACAGGCACTACCGTTCTACTGGAAGCATGCTATTAGCTCGCTAATACGGTGGGTGTTTTTGGAGTGGGGGAGATAAACCGTGCTCTACTAAAGTTTCTGCCCTTATAAGGTCCACTGAAAATTTTATAATATGACGGCGGTAGGTTTTCCAGTTATTTTTTATTTAGAGCTCGTGGTGCCGCGATTTTTAACGGAATATTTTAGTCTTTCGAATATTGCTTATTATCGCTGTTCTGACGCCATTTTAATATTCAAGTCTGTTGTGACTCGCATACGTTTCTGCCTCTGACAGTCGCAAAAGATTTCAGCGTCCACCCAAACCACTATGGGCTTGATTAGGGGCTAAAGGGGCCTTAGGAGGGTATGGGTGAGAGCTGTAGCTTCAGAAGCTGTTACAAGGTACACTATACCAAAGTCATGGCCTTGGTTGTGGACCTGCAAGCATCCATTTCTTGATCATGAGCTTGCACAGTGATAAGATGACTGTGTTATAAGAATAGTTCTGGTGTTGAATGTGAAAATGGTGGTCTGGTCCCACCCCCAAATGCAAAAAAATGTGTTATTGAGATTATGGTTATCCAGCAATGCCTACTGTATGAAAGAGGAGACAGAATTATTATACTGGCATGTCCATATAGTGGTCAGTATAAAAATACACATTACTGGTATAAATGAGTGCACTGGCATTTTGATAGATAGTAGTGTACATAGACTGAATGGTTATGCTGACATGTCTGTGCTTGGAATAAATAGGAGAGTTCTTTACAGGCATGCCTAAGAGTGGTATGAAGAGTTAGAGAGAACATGCTACATGGCATGTCTGTGATAGGAATAACATAGGCAGCAAACCTGACCTGGTGAGTGGTATAAATAGGTAGAGTGCTTATAAAGGCATGCCTAAGAATGGGCAGAATGGTTTGTGTACGATTGCACGAAAGGATGCTCATACTGGATGGCCTATAAGGCTAGTGTTACATTGATCAAGTATGTGCTGTGCAACATACATTTCTATTGGCTGCATGCGCGTTGTATATATAGCAGCAGGTTCAAGCAAAATAGGACAATGGCACAAAGAAACCTCCAATGATGAAGGTACTGGTTAAACAAAGGTGGAGCTGTCCTTTTATTATGGTATGATATCTTGGGAGGGGAACAATATGTTAGAAACATCAAGAGTTCACACTGACTCATACTAACACTAGGTATGCATGCACCATTTTACAACTGCCTATGGCATACAAAACTGTTGTAAGAGGATCTCTTTTAACAAGTCATCATACGAGCAGCAGTTGTATAGAGCTTTGAATTCCTTTTTTTTTAACCCTACATATGATTCCAAAGCCTCTGAATTATGTGCGCGGAGCGAATTATTCATAATTTAGTTCGTATGTTATTTTGATTTATACCAGCGGGCAGGAGACGCGGCACCACAGGATAAAGATATGGACTTACGAGGATAGGATGATACTACTTGATTCTTTTGTTTTGAAGAGGACTTATAAGGGCGGAAAAAGAGTTACAAAGCCCCGACTGAAAGGATTATTTCGCGCCAATTTGGAACCTTCGTATGCGCGTAAGAAAAAACAGCCCAGTAGCAGATGCTGCAGCATGCGTAGAACTAAAGTTAAATAGAAGGATAGTTGTAGCAATATTCAGTCTTTTTTTCAAATGCACATGCCATACGATGGCTGTAGAAATGTTATCGTCGAAATTTTAATGAGTTTTCCAAGGGTAGCCATGTTGGGTGAGCCGTAAATATCATAGTGTGTTCTAATTACATACTTAATGCCCATGCGAAACAGCCGTGCCATAACCACTTCAAAATTAAAAATATCAAGCATTTGTATAATGACGTGTACTGATGTAGATGCTCCCATCTGCTCAAACGCCAGCGTGCAGGACGTAACTTAGCCTCACTGGAACCACGTGCACTGCATGTGGCTGTTCTGCCGCCGCTCAATCGAACAGTGGCTTTCTAGTCCTATCATTGAGTACAATACCATGTAGAATGGTGTGTTGGGGGGAGGGGGGGGGGTGTATGGGAAATCTAGGAAGCGTTGCCAATTGGTATACAATATGTGTTCGAGCTTAGTGGAGCTTAGCCCCAATTAATCAGACTCGAGAGGAGACCACGCCATTGCCTAGGCCTACTGTTGCTGTTGCTGTCGCTGTCACTGTCATTTGACGAATCATGCAGTGCTGCCGCTTTGGTTACCTATGGGCCTACATGTATGTCGTCCATCTGTACTGAGGAACTTCATCCGTCGCTTTCTGTGGCTCCCCTCGGCATCTAAGCAGGGTTGCTTAGCTTGACGCTTTCGAGTGTATGCAATCGCTTCGATCTTTGGAAGTACTGGCCGGTAAGTGAGCGTAGATTGTCGAGGCCGTAGATATTGTTCCACAGATCCATCTGACAGTGTACATTCTACTCCTAGAGCTACCAGAAACCTGTCCTTCCTTGCCATACGTCGCTTTGAGTTAATTTGCTCACTACTATATCGCCAGCGGCAAATGGCGGTTTCGCCGTATTTACACTGTAATACCGGTTTTTGAGCAAGCCAAACCTGTTTTAATTGCGGCAGTATTGCTGATCTGCATGATCTTGAATCTAGTGAATCACTAATATAAAACAAAGCACCAAGTTTACATCATTCGGTCATCATCCTTATTTAAGGATGGCCATCCTTAAATAAGGATTGCGGGTGATTAAACATTAAAGAGCAGCAATTTTTTAAAATTAGAATTATACTACTCTCATTTTTAACAGAAAGAATTACAAAACAGAACAAAAATAACGAATGCAAAAAAAAAAGCTAAAGCCTATTGCATGATTGTAGGAAGTGATGCCCCATAATCAAAGCCTAGCCCGCTCCTCCACTTTACCCTAGATCCTCTTAAACTTAAGCTTGATGCTCGAACCAGGCAAATAAACGTGAGCTCTGATGAATGCACACGTTTCTGCATATGATTTTTCCCATTTTGCTGCCATGCTGGTAGAAATGTGCTTCAAAAATTGTTCTGCCTCTCTGTGGAGAAGCCCATCAACGGATATTACGAAAGGAGTAAATGTTCCTCGCCTATCTTCCACTGCCTTTTTATATACCTTCTTCTTCTCTAGAGCCCCTGAGTCCAAAATTGATTCTGGAGTTCGATGCAGGTGTGATGGTGCGTCTGTGTCAATGACTTTTATATTAAACAACGCTTCCACCTGGGGAGTCCAAACACCTCGAATGCCTAGTTTGGCCCTCAATCCTGGACCATCTGCTTTGGATTCAGCCTCTTTGACTATTGGTTCACGTATAACTTGACTCCATACTTGAGCAGCCATATCCCCAAGACAGTCCCGAACTTCGTTATGTCATTGGATGACAAGACCACCTGTCTTACAGTCTAATGCATGGTGCAACGTGAAATTTGCACTACATCCATCACACTTCATAGGTATACAGGAATGTTGCCGTTGATATGGAATTGCCAAACCATCCCTAAACTGAGAGGGTGCTAGGTCAAAGTGAAAACTCTCTATTGTGACCATATTCTGCCAAGCTGATGTTTTACTTTTTATTGCCCTTCGTCTTGATCACTGTCGCTCATGTGTGAACTTTGCTAGAATGGACTCCAAGCTGGACTGTTTAAATCCTCTTGAACTTTACGGTGCATCTGTCTGGCCTCATTAAGTGCATCATATGATTAACATGGCAAAATGTATCCTTACCCAGGCATTGGCAATAACAACGGTGCCTTGTTTAGATGTTTTGAATATCTCTGTTGGCATAGATGTAGGGTCAAGTACTCCTAGACCTGATAGGTGTGTTGTCAGCGCAAATAGCTGTAGTTCAGCATCAGATAGGCTTCCATCAAGCAAGGCAGGCAAAAAAACACTTCTTGATTTGTTTCTTGTAGTA
Organism: Eunapius fragilis; assembly: GCA_963681505.1. Classification (NCBI taxonomy): domain Eukaryota; kingdom Metazoa; phylum Porifera; class Demospongiae; order Spongillida; family Spongillidae; genus Eunapius; species Eunapius fragilis. The sequence continues at coordinate 5,996,883 of OY811974.1, read as the reverse complement.
CTATGAATTCATCACTGCAACCTGGTAGTACCCTTTGTATGAAGCCCAATTCCCACTGAAGAGACTTTGTCATGCTTGCAAACGCTGCTTGAGGTGTCTTGGTAGCAGCATGTGATAGATGTTGCACACACTTCACCCAGCCATCCACCTTCCCATGGATATATGACTTTTGACTGTCCTTATCCCCAATCAACCCCACCGAGGAAGTGAATGCCTGATACAACAATCACACCATGATCTTTAAAGAGCTCTTTTGCTTCTTCTTCATATCGTTTATTTACAACCAAAAAACTCTTAGTGGGTTCAGCGAAGTAGCCATATGCATGACCGAGCTGAAGAAGACGATTAAGCCATGAGTGCATGTAGGACAGCTTCCCAGCACAGGCCGAGTCGTCAGTATACCAATACTGCATAAAGATCACCAATTACACCAATCGCTTTAGAATCTCCAAGAAGGACATCTTCAAGTATCAGATGTATAAATAAAGCATAAAACTGACATATGTAATCATTACATAATGCGGAGTGTTAAATTGAAGCGTTCCCATGGCAACATTACGTATATTTAGAATTGTGCAGCATTATAAACAGGTGGGATTTCATTTGATTGCAGTTTTTTTTACCACTTTTGGCTAACGAAGTTGTTCTTTATTTTCAAAATGCCTTCACGTCAACAAAAGAGGAGAGCTAAACTACGAGAGGAATACATCCAAAATCAGGACGACGAGTTAGAGTCCTTCGGTACAATGCTGATCATGAAAAAAAGCGGGTGTCAACTCGTGACAACTACAGAGCAGATCCTGAAAAAAGGCGGGCATCTGTTCATGACAGGTACAGTGCAGAACCTGAAAAAAAGTGGGCGTCTGTTCGCGACAGGTACAGAGCAGACCTTGAATCGAGCCTAGCTTCTAAGAGGCAGCGTTAGTAGGGAATGTATTGAAGAAGTAAACAGATTAAGAAAACTGTTTAGAAGTGACATTCTAAGTATTAACCTGTCTGAGATTACTGAGCTGAGAAAGGGCAAACATAAGCTTACTGGTTCCATATTTGATAGCATACCTCAGCCAGAGAAGTTGCCTCCTACCCATAGTGATACTATAGATATCTGTATGGATAACGTACAGGTGTCACGTGCTGAGATAGAAACATCATGGCCATATCTTAGATATTACCAAAACCGATGTATCCTGGCAACGTGAGAAATGTGCACTGCTGGGCCTTCTGTTTAAGTTTCACTATAATACAACACATGGTCACAAAAATGATCTCACAACGGTTATAACATAATTAATTGCAAAGTTCCTTGTATAAATACAATAATGATATTAAAAAATTGAGGATCCTTGTCACGTAACACATGACATGGCCAGTGGTGTAATACAGTCCACGTCACTGTTAGCACAAGACAAGGCCAGTTTTAAAAAAATCATTTTTTCCAGGCATTTTCCACACAAATCTTGCCAAAAGCAGAAGGTGTTCACATTTCTAAATTCTTGGCTTGAGAAGCATAAATGGCTAGTGTATAGCCCATCACAACAAGGAGGGCTTGCAAATATTGCGTGCTGTTTCCACCCACAACATTTCAAATCAAATCAAAACAGGTGTTTTGGTATCTGTTCCAATGAAGTAGTTCAATAAAGCAACAGGGAAGTCTGGTTATCTATTTATGCATGAACAACTTGAACATATAAAGATGTAGTAGTTAGGAGTATGTCCTTATGTGAAACTTTGGAACACCCAGAATCAAGCTTAGCGTATAAATTTTAAGTCTGAATAAAGAGTTGTATGACCAGAATTTGAGTATTTAAAATCAATAGGAAACAAAATATACCTTTGCGTAGTCATCAAGATGATAGCACATCTACCACAGTTAATAAAGGAAATTTCTTAGCTCTTTTGCACATCATGGATGAAACTGATACTGTATAAAAGGACCGTCTTGAACAAGGAAAACGAAATGCTAAATGCTCATCCAAAAAAACAAAAAATGAGATTGTATCAATCATTGCTGATTATATTCGAGAAAATACAACAAAATCATTGCAGCTTTCAATAATTGTATTTTCAATTATAGCTGTTGAAGTAACTGGAAAGTATGATATCATCTGTGTTCGTTTTATTGAGAGAGAGAATATTAGTGCAGTGTTCCTGGATTTTGTGGAATTAAACAGAACAACAGGTGCACATATTGCAGAAGCTATTATGCTAAGCCTGGCCCAACACAATGTAGACATACACAAATGCAGACAAGCTTATGATGGAGCAGCTGTGTATAAAAACTGTGTGCCCACTAGCTTTGTATACCCACTGCAGAAGCTATGTTTTAAACCTTAGCATAGCCTCTGCTTGCAAGGTTCCTCAAATAAGTTGTATGGTATAGATGTTATTAACGAAACATTCAAGTTTTTAATAGTTCTCCCTGATGGTACCAAAAGCAATATTCTTGGACTTTGTCGGACTCTTTGCGTGGAGCGGCATACTTGTTACAAGACGTTTTATGAACTGTATGTCTATATTTGCTGCTGCTTAGAAGCTATAATTAATCCTTCGTGTATCCAGATAAGATTTTGGACCGAAAATGGGATTGGTATTCTGAATCAAAAGTAAAAGCACAAGGTCTCTTGCATTTCTTGAATTCAACTCAAAACATTCACAGCAAAAAAAGACCGCGAATCAATTTTTGATTTCATAAATGATTTCTCAGTTGTCGCTTGTGATTTGCGATTGATTCTCACATTGGGAAATCACGCTATGATTCTTCAATATATAAAAAATCACGTAATGATTTTACAATGATATACAAATCAAGCGTTGATTTTCCAAGTGAAACTGAAGCAATTGATGAATCCTGTTTTGATTTTATAGGTGATTTTATAGGTGATGTTTCAAATGATTTTTTGAATACATGTATTTTGAAGGAAGTAGGCCGACGAGTAGAAAATGAAATGGATTAGCAGGTTTTGCAGCTGATAGGAGAGCGCCATATGCTCAAAGCGTTACTGTTTAAATGCATCCCTCTTAAGCTGTACCGTGTCCTAAAGTCTCTGGGTGGGTGGTACACAAAATGGCCGCAGTAATGTACATGTAGGCGGCATTACGGGCGGTTTAACGGTTATACGAGCCGAGGTTTGAGCGCGAGCGAATCCACCCATACATTTCGAACTCAGTGGCGTCCTGGCTGTCTTTTACCGGGGAGATAGGGGCAATTACCATAAATGGTGCCCCTTATATTTAGTCAAAGTTATTTAATTTAATTTGGCATTGTGTTCCATGGGCGCTGGGGTAGCAAATTTAAGCACCCGAAGAAAGAAGGATCATATTCGCAAAAGGCATTTCATATGTATTGTAGTGTAAGCAATTGGACTTAATTGTATTGCTGGCAAGCATATCGCTGCAATTTTATTCCTATTGATGCACACCAAACGTGGCTGATCAAATTTTGCAACCGCACCTTGTAAGTCGCATGTATCTGTGTGTGTGTGAGTGTAGTTGTGTCGGGGTGTAAGTGTGTATGGGTGTGTGCGCGCGCGCGTGTGGTGCATGATTGCATGTCTGTTATACCGAGAGCTAAACCAATCTGTCCTCAACCAAAACCCAGCAAAAGGTTCAACTTCCTGACCAAGACACTTAGAGAAGATCTTGCACGGGCAAAACTTGCCAAGATCTTGGGCTCCTGGGCAAGATCTTGTCCTCCCAGCAAGATCGTGGCCTTATGGCAAGATCTTGAACATCTTGCCCAAGACACTTGGACAAGAACTTTTTGCTGGGTATAGGTAGGCCATTTTTGTCTGCTAGAGGTAAGCCATTTTGTGTCAGCTACCTGGAGGTAAGCCATTGTGTGTCAGCAAGCCAGACGTAAACCATTTTGTGTCAGCAAGCCAGAGGTAAGCCATTGTGTGTCAGCTACTCAGAGGTAAGCCATTGTGTGTCAGCTACCCAGAGATAAGCCATTGTGTCAGCAAGCCAGAGGTAAGCCATTGTGTGTCAGTTACCCAGAGGTAAGCCATTGTGTCAGCAAGCCAGAGTGTATGTCAGTTACCCAGAGGTAAGCTATTGTGTGTCAGCTACCCAGAGGTAAGTCATTTTGTGCCAGCTACTTAGAGGATGTTGATGTTGAGTCCATTCAAAAGCTCTGTGCTTCTGTACCAACAGTGCCACTACTGCTACCAGAGACCTCGAGCTCTTTGGGTGCCGGCTTGGATGAATCAAGTGAGGGCCATGCAGCATGCACAAGAAGAATGGATCCGGACAATGTACCAAAAGAAACGGCTGCTGAGCATTAAAAGGGCAAGAGCGTCTTGTGGAGTTGGAGGGACAGACCATGAGATTCCTCACCACTCTCCAGAACCTGCTCATCCTTCAAGCAACCTTAGCTCTGATGTGGACTGACCCATCTTTCTCTTTGTCTCATTCTAATGTTTAACCTTGTGATCATATAATAATCATTTGAGAAATCACTTATGAAATCGTGCGCTTGATTCTACACGGGATTCTCTATGCTAAAATCGTGTGCAAAATCACTTATTGATTTTTGTGGATTTTACAATGGGTACTACAATTGATTCGTAAGAAAATCAATTGATAAATACACTGCGTGATTTCTACGTGATTGTTCAATAGATTTTCAATTGATTTAGCTGTTAAATCAGTCATTGATTTCGCGCATGATTCCGAATAACAAATCAATTGATGAATCAAAGCTTGATTCGCGGTCTTTTTTTGCTGTGATTGTGGCTTTTTTGGTTGCAAAGAATGCTCTAAAATTAAGTAGATCTATTGCAGTTAAACTACAGATGAAAGACCAAGACATTGTAGCAGCATCAAATATGATCGATGAAACAATTAGTAACATTAAGGATTTAAGAGAGAATATTGAAAGTGAATTTTGTGATTGGTTTACAGAAGTTACAAGAATTGTGGAAGCTGCTGCTGTGTGGTTTCCTGGCTTTACTATAGTTTAAATGCAAGTTCGCTAATTAATTATACACCATGAACGCAAATCACGATGTATGACCATTTCAGGTGCACCTAAACTGCTAAGCATGCTTTTTTTCGAAGCCAACGATGCGAAAAGCGTTGGCTCCTGGTACTCCGCCCCAGACCCCGATTGCGCCCCTCCCCTAATCAAAAATTCATAATGGACATCCCCCTCGTTCTATTCCTGCATCCGCCCTGGCAGAACAACCTGCGTTGAGAAAGTCTACAAGAACAAGTAGACCATCTATGCCACCAAATAATTGTACGTCATACAAAATGGCGGCTGGAACCAAAAAGTTAAATTTCACGCATGATGCTTAAAACTTGACGCAAATATGTGAGTTAAAGACTTATATGCTCTTTAAAACACGCCTATGAATATCGTATGGAAATGTTTGGAAAACGGCTATGTAAACAAATACGGCTGTAGGCGGGGATGTTGCAATACTGTAGCCAATTAACTTAGTATTGAATTTGAATAATAAGCTAATTGCATGCTACAATCACTATTCCTATGCTCACACACTATATCGACTGGATGAAAGAAATTATTTACTTGCTGTTAACACAGCAAATGTTAACGAGTGTCAAAATGTCTCAATACATTATGCATTTATGGGGTCGAGTTAGCGAAAAGGGACCTAGCGCATATTTTGTCATTAAAATGCATCACGTCTAAGTCGCTATAACCTCCCTAGGGTTATAACGCTATACATTGCCTATTTTCAGTACTTCATACTACACCATTTCTCTATGGTAAAATAGAATTTGGGGTCTTGCATCTTCGTACCAGTATTACAACATCCGATAGTCCGATACCCCTTGGGGTTCAAACCAACCATATCTTCCTGCAGGAAAATCCAATTCACTTCAAATTTGGTTTGTACATAGAGGGATCCTGTACTAATTGATCTGCCCGGTTCGTTAATTATTACTATCCGTTACGGAGATACAGCTGGGCAAATTAAGTACATCTTTCCCGCTCGATTCGAGCCATTGTATGGGATGAATATTCAAAACCAGCCTCACCCACGTACCATCACGTGAGTGTTCGCAGTAGTACGATGGCATGTGAAACACAACAATGTCATATATCAAGCTTGACAGCCACAGTAATGTCACGTGCTCATGCTGGCCATTCTACAAATATGTATGCCGACTAGTTCAATTTGTCGTGTTGTTGTGTACTGATATTGTGTGGATAAAGCAATCGTGTAACACAACTGAAGACGAGCTCGGCTCGTTCGGTTCCGCGCATACGAGTTTGAAAGGTGCATCGTATTTACAATAGCAGTTCGAAGGTGGTACGACGAGTTCATTGATGATGGTGAAAGTAGACGTAACGTGGTACGCTTGCCGTAGTCTCGTACCCAGACCCAAATCGCAGCTGAGGATGGATTACATCACCGATACGCGAGTAGTGGGTCTGGCGTCCTGTACAAATTCTGTCCAGCGATTACATAATACTTACATTCAACGTCATGTATGAATAATATTATCATCCGCAAGAATGTGTTAATGCTTTAATTAGCAAGCAACGACATTTCTGGACCTCTCCCTTCTTCGTACAATATCTTCCCCTATTAAGGAAGCGATTATCAGTGCACTTAGCCTTGGTATCACCCGATCCTAAACGCCAGCTTTTTGAATCATCTCTCATAAGCGAAGCTATACTCCGGTCAAGGTAAATGTAAGCTATGCTGCATCACAAGTGCTGGGTCACAGGCTGCGGTGGGGAGCACCCCGCCAATACCTGCTCCCTTGCCTGGGACTACGTGAGCTCCAGCAACTGAAAGATCATCTGACAAAGCCTGCGTCTCCTGGCGGTGTGTCCATGGACCTCTATTTCCTTTCACTGCACACACCGTACAATGGATCTCACTTTCCTTTCACTGCACGCAAACTAATTTCACTGTCCATTACTCCACAATTGACGATGTAGTGGGGCTCCTTAGCAGATTTGAAAAAGAAGCCATGATGGCCAAGGTAGACCTAAGATCAGCATTCAGAATGGTTCCAATCCAGGCCTCTGGAGTTCCCATCCAGAGGCCTGGATTGGAACCATTCTGAATGCTGATTTTGAGGAGGCTCCACCACCATATCCATCTTAATTCTGAAGCCAGAGCTGACATGCGATGGTGGAACAGCTTTCTATCATCTTGGAATGACATTTCTATATTCATCTCCCCAGATTGGAACTATGCAGAGTCCAATCCAGTTGTACACGGATGCTTCGGCCCCTGTGGTTATTGGGCCTACTTGGATGGGGCCTGGTTCGTAGGCAACTGCCCACACCAGTGCCTAAAGAGCTGGCAGAGCTCTAGAAGATCGTCTGAGACACCTCCTCCACAGAGCTGTGGCCCCTTCAACGTCCAGTGCCACCAACAGGGCAAGGACCTGGATGTACTACGCCTTTTGTCACAAATTTAACCTGACCACTCTGCCAAGGAATCAACCGACCACGGACCACGTCTTCGATTAATTGGAACTGTTCGTCCTTAACTTTGGCATACCCCATACGTTCACCTGCCGATTGAATCGCACGTATTACCTGTACATCATCCATCTCTAGCCTTACTGCCATAACCAATAACTTCAATTGATATCTAGAATATGCAATTAGCGCATACCTCAAATCTGATTGGTTGCTACAACATTCCGACGCAACTGGACAGAAATTTGTACAGGAGGACACCAGACCCACTACTCGCGTGATATATTCTATCTGCAGCTGCAATGTGGGTCTGGGTAAGAGACTATAGGCTTGCCGAGTCTCACGCATTTACTCAGCATTATATAGTGGGGCGGATCAGGCAACCCGCGATACGAGAGCGGGCGCGCGCTTTAGCCCGATACTAAACGCGTGAGGGGTGAGGGGGATCCTGTCAACTTTTATTTCTGGCCAACCAAAAAGGGAGACCCTACTGCAGGCTATAAACTTATTCACTACAACAGGTAACTCTATAGTGAACCCAATGACAGACAGCTGTGAAGTAGTACGTAGTTATTCTTTGCAGATCACCTGAACACCCTTCTGAATCTTATACTGTATAATCCTGTTATTGTTTTCGTTATTTCAGATGAAGGATGACAGACATGAACAGGTTTCAAGACGTGCCAGGGTATTCAATTCGATTGTTTTACCATGCAATCTCAAGAACAATTCTGATTCCATTCCAGCATCTAAAAATGGAAAGATCCAGATGCTGCCAGATCTGCCATAGTAGATACGAGTGTATGTCAAGTGCCTTACCGAAAGGACCAACAACACGGCCACCCAAAGATAAGTTACAGCACTGATAAATGTTGGATCCATAAATTATGAGCATGCATGGTACATCCCTATAATGGTAGAAATAGTTTCCGCGCTGTGCTGTTTGATATTTGTGTATTACGCCAAAGTTGCTTACGTCAATTTGGTTATAATGTATTGCGGTGCATGGTTTATCTGATAATAGCGTGAAATCAATTTACGTAGGGTACACAGTATTATATGGCTTCACTTTTTCCATTAACCCTTTGGTCCCTGAATAAAGTTAGTCTAGGCACTAGTCTAATATTTTAATCGTGCACCTCAACAAAATTGCAGATTCTAAAATAAATCCTGATAGGCGCAAGTTGAAGTTCTTGCTACGTGGGACTATAAGTTTCAAGGACTAAATACAATGCCAAATCCACTAGAAAATTTTAGGAAACAAGTAATAGAAACATTCTACATACGAGAAAGTTGGTGGTATATAGGAATCAAAGGTGATGGTGGTGTAAAAAGCAAGTGAACAAGGCTTCCTTTTTGAAAGGAAAAATGAAATATTAGCAACGAACAGTTAAATGCGACAACTTGCTGCTAAGGTAGGTCTATTTCATTTTTCCTCCTCAATCAGAAGCCTTGTTCCTTGCTTTTTACACCACAATCACCTTTGATTCCTATATACCACCAACAACCTTCTCGTATAGAGAATGTTTTTATTACTTGTAATATAATCAGTCTGTGATTTATCATGGGTGCAGGCTAGTTAACTCTATAACATTCTAACTATTTTCTAGAATGCAATTACGGTACTTAGGTTGACGGCGAATCAAAACAAATCTAAACTATCAAAAGGGTTTAATTTGTACATACACGCGCCCATTATAAATAATACTGCTTCAGGATTATATGCACCACACCACATATCCACTTACCTTTAAAGTCTTGCACTAGTATTGCATTTCCAATCAAAACATTTGTACTGCCTTCTAAACACTGGACTGTGCTTCCATTGAAATATGTAGGACTCCAAATTGTGAGAACAGAAGTGTAACAGTTTTGACTTATGTTGGTCATTACTGCAGATACTTTTCCACACTCTATAACGGAGGTGTTCAGTGGGCTATCTGCCGATTGCATCAGGGTAATAGTGTTATTCGCAGCTGGGCAGTTGAATTTTGATCCTGTCCATATAGTGTTGATACTATCATTGAAAACAGCTGAATTCAGGATACATGTATACATTACAGAGTCATTGGGACACAGTGGTGTTCTTATTGCAAGTTCTGAGAGTCTGAGTGATGGACAATTAGCTGCATATGGAAAGAAAAATACGCTTACAAAATTGCATTTTAAGGCAAGGTTCCATGTTAACATTGGGCATAGTTCTGCACTTGCAGGCACATGCTCACCTGTATAGTTTAGGTTAAGGCAGCGTTTATGTTAAGGCACGGCCGTACGGCCGCCGATGAATAATTAATGATTAACCACAATTAACGTATTCATTAACCATATACTAGTATAAGATAATATAATATAGCTAATATTATATAGGATAATATAGCTTGGAACTCTTGTATTCCATTCCAGATTCTTGTTTAATTAACGCTGCCGTGGTTAGCTATCACTCATATCGCAAAGAGATCAACCATGTATGGGTGCTCTCCTTACTGTCAAAACTTAAACGATACAGCAGCCGAAAATCCCCGCGCCCTGTTTATGTTAAGGCACTATACTTGCAACAAAAAAAAACAAAGGCCTTGTTTTATTGTTGGAGAAATTCTTTTACTATAAGCAGTGATCCAACCTATATTACTGCCTATTTATATAAACTCAAACGGTTGCGGTCGATCACTAGCTGATTATATTAAGGTAGTACTGCAAATAATACTTTAATGCAGGTGATGTGGCTTTTGTTGTTAGGAGTGTTTATTCAACCTATTAGACCCTGTACTGCCTAAACCTAAATGGTGCCCCGCCCTGTTTATGTTAAAGCAGTACCTGAAAGAAAAAAACTTACTTTAATGCGTGAAAAGTTGCCCTGTGACTACATAGTTCTTACACTGTACGAGTGCTTGTCCAATTAACCTATTCGATCCTATACTGCTCTACTTACTGCCTAAACTTAAACGGTACAGCGGTCGAAAACCCCTGCGCCCTGTTTATGTTAAGGCATTATACTTGCAACAACAAAAAACAAAGGCCTTGTTTTATTGTGTGATCAATTGCGCTGTGGCTTTTGTTGTAAGCAGTGCTTATCCATGATCCAACCTATATATAAACTGAAACGGTTGCGGTCGACCAGCCCCACCCTAGCTGTTTAGATTAAGGCAGCACTGCAAATAATGCTTACTTCAATGCAGGTGATGTGGCTTTCGTTATTAGGAGTGCTTATTCAACCCTATTCGACCCTGAACTGCCTAAACCTAAACGGTGCCCCCGCCCTGTTTGTGTTAAAGCATGCAATATCTGAAACAAAAACAAAAAACACTTCCTTTAATGCAGGAGTAATTGCCCTGTGGCTATACCTATTGTTCTTATGAGTGCTTGTCTAATTAACCTATTCAATCCTATACTGCTCTACTTACTGCCTAAACTTAAACGTTACAGCGGTCGAAAACCACCGCGCTCTGTTTATGTTAAGACACTATACTTGCAACTACAAAGGCCTTGTTTTATTGGAGAAATTGCGCTGTGCATGGCTTTTATTGTAAGCAGTGCTCATCTGTGATCCTACCTATATTACAAACTAAAACGGTTGCGGACTTGCGGTCGACCAGCCCCACCCTACTTGTTTATATTAAGGCAGTACTGCAAATAATGCTTACTTTAATGCAGGCGATGTGGCTTTCGTTGCTAGGAGCACTTATTCAACCTATAAAACCACAAAAAGCCATAGCGCAATTTTTTCAAAATAAAACAAGGCCTTTGTTTTTTTGTCGTTGCAAGTAAAGTGCCTGAACATAAACACGGCGAGTGTGGTCGACCGCTGTACCGTTCAAGTATGTAGAGTAGTACAGGGTCGAATAGGTTGGATAAGCACTCCTAACAACGAAAGCCACATCGCCTGCATTGAAGTGTATTTTAGTACTGCCTTAATTATAAACAGCTAGGGTGGGGCTGGTCGACCGCAGCCGTTTTAGTTTAGGCAGTAATATAGGTTGGATCATAGATAAGCACTGCTTAAAACAAAAGCCACAGCGCAATTTATACCTAATAAAACAAGGCCTTCGTTTTTGGTTGTTGCAAGTATATTGCCTTAACATAAATAGGGCGGATGCACCGTTTAGTTTTAGGCAGTACAGGGTCTAATAGGTTGAATAAGCACTCCTAACCGATTAAGTACTGTAGCCGCAAATACACGTCAAATAGTTGTTTACAGCTATTTTAAATACAGGTATTTTGGAGGACGCGACCACAAACCACAGAAAGTTTATACCAATTTGAAATCCTTCATCAACAAGGCTTCAGCGGGTGTCGTTGGGTTACCGCTTCATGCCACAAAACATTTTAGTGACCACATTTAAGATCAAATAACCTCTACATAGCAAACCATATTTAGACATCAATCGGTTAACAACGAAAGTCACATTGCATGCATTAAAGTAAGAATTATTTGCAGTACTGCCTTTTTAAACAGCTAGGGTGGGGGTGGTCGACCACAACCGTTTTGGTAAAATATAGGTTGGATCACGGACATGCACTGCTTACAACGAAAGCCATAGTGCGATTTCTCCCACAATGAAACATGGCCTTTGTTTTTTGTTGATGCAAGTATATTGCCTTAACGTAAACAGGGCGCGGGAGTTGTCGACCGCTGTACCGTTTAATTTTAGGCAGTAAGCAGAGCAGTATCGGATCGAATTGGTTAATTGGACAAGAACTACATATAAGCCACAGGGCCATAACAACTGCATTAAAATAAGTGTTTTTTTTTTTTTTTTTTTTTTGCCAGATACTGCCTTAACGGAAACAGGGCTGGGCACCGTTTAGGTTTAGGCAGTACAGGGTCGAATAGGTTGGATAACCACTCCTAACAACGAAAGCCACGTCATCTGCATTAAAGTATTATTTGCAGTACTGCCTTAATATAAACAGCTAAAGGGTGGGGCTGGTCGACCGCAACCTTTTTAGTTATATATAGGCAGTAATATAGGTTGGATCATGGATAAGCACTGCTTACAACAAAAGTCACAGCGCAATTTCTCCCAAATAAAACAATTTCTTTGTTTTTTTTTTTGTTGTTGCAAGTATAATGCCTTAGCATAAACAGGGCGCGGGGGTTGTTGACCGCTGCACCATTTAAGTTTAGGCAGTAAGTAGAGCAGTATAGGAGCGAATAGGTTAATTGGACAAGCACTATTGATTTTGCCACAGGGCAATTACTCCTGCATTAAAGTATGTGTCTTTTTCTTTTCAGATACTGCCTTAAGCCCTTAACATAAACAGGGCTGTTTAAGTTTAGGCAGTACAGGGTCGAATAGGTTGGATAAGCACTACTAACAGCGAAAGCCACATCGCCTGCATTAAAGTAAGTGCTGGCTTAAAATAAACAGCTAGGGCGGGGCTGGTTGACCACAACCGTTTAGTTTAAGCAATATATAGGTTGGATAATAGATATGCAACAGATATTTCTCCCCAAATAAAACTAGGCTTTTGTTTCTTATTGTTCCAAGTGTAGTGCCTTAACATAAACACGGCGGGGGTGGTCGACGGCTGTACCGTTTAAGTATGTAGAGCAGTATAGGGGTTTGACAAGCACTGATAAGAGCTAAAGTCACAGCGCAATTTCTCCAGCAATCAAATGCAAGTGATTACCTCCTCAACATGAACAGGGCGGAGGTGCCCACGAAGCCGTTTAGGTTTAGGCAGTATGTAAAGCAGTAGGGCTGAATACTGAGCTTGGTTTCAATCTAATAAACCACGGCTCAATTTTGCCTGCATCGGAGCTTTCCTGCACCATAGACCCGGCTGTATCATCATGCTAGACTTGGTGTGTTTTTTATATCCTTCGATATAATGTATTTCATGTGCTTAAATTTCATAGTTGTGGTGCTTGTTACAAATTACATTGCGGTTTGAAAAGCTCGGGGCGTCCTTGGGCGCGCTCATTTGCCTTAACTTAAATGCTGCCCTAACCTAAACTATCAGTGGCGGATACAGGGGGGGTCCAATGACACTGACTATACACTCACCGACAGTTAGGTTGTGAAGGATTATCGCCAACGTACGCTAGCGCAACGATCCAACTGACACGACTAAGGGACTCTTGGCACTTTGATATTATATCACTCGGACTATATATCAATACACAGCACCTCACCATATATATAGTAAAATGCTCACACACAAAAGACATTGTCATACACACAACAGAGATTGTCATGCACACAAAGCGCCTCTCCAGCGCAAAGGCCAGCTGCTGCGCAGGGCATCAGAGGCCTGCGCACAAAGGACCCATACAGGGGAATTTCCCTAATATGTAATTATACAAACACACACTAAGGAGGTGATAATTAGTCAGTCTGCCACACTCCTTCCCCCTTCTTCTCGACAAAAGTCATTTTGTTGGAAGACGAGAAAGAGAATCAGCATTGCTGTTGTCTTTTCCTGGTCGATGGCGGACCTGAAACTAAAAGGCTGTAGTGAGATGCTCCATCTTGACAACTTCGCATTATTCTCCTTTAAACAGTCCAGCCACTCTAAAGCCCGATGGTCGGTTTGGATTATGAACGGCGTACCAAGGAGGTAAACTCGGAATGCTTGGGTAGCCAACTTGATTGCAAGACATTCCTTTACGATGGTAGAATATTTCTGCTCCCTTGGAAGTAGTTTCCGGCTGAAATAAGCTACTGGGTGGTCCGCGCCTGTGTCATCTACCTGACTCAACACCGCTCCAACTCCCACATCTGAAGCATCTGTTTGCAGCACAAAGTTCCTCTCAAAGTCTGGGCTCTGCAGAACAGGAGCACTGCACAATAGATCCTTTAGTCTTTTGAACGACGCCTCACACCTTTCATTCCACACCACCCGGTTAGGTGCATTCTTCTTAGTAAGATCCGTGAGAGGAGCTGCAATGCTTGCATAATCAGGGATGAATTTTCTGTAATACCCCGTCAGTCCAAAGAAACATCGAACCTCTTTCTTAGACTTGGGTGTAGAGAAAGCCTCCACGCCCTGCAACTTGCTCCTTTCAGGCCGCACAGCACCATTGCCCACAATGTGGCCAAGGTATACACATTGGGCCATCCCAAACTGACATTTCGAGGGTTTGGCAGTAAGCTCGGCTTCCCGTAGTCGCTGCAACACATTCCTTACTTGGTCCAGGTGTTCCCCCCCAAGTTCTGCTGTGCGTTACCAGGTCGTCTATATAAGCAGCTGAGTAGCACTCAAGTCCCTTCAAGACTCGGTCCATCAACCTCTGGAAGGTCGCTGGTGCTCCCTGTAGACCGAACGGCATAACCCTGAACTGGAAAAGGCCAAATGGTGTTGTAAAGGCCATAAGATGTCTGGATGTTTTGGCCATTGGCACTTGCCAGTAACCTCTTGTGAGATCGAGAGTCGTTATGAACTTCGCCTTGCCCAGTCGATCGATCAGGTCATCAATTCTGGGCATAGGGTATGCGTCCATCTGTGACTCAGCATTCAGGCGTCTGTAGTCAACACATAGCCTCAGTGTGCCATCTTTCTTGTTCACTAAGACTATTGGAGACGCCCACTCACTTGATGAGGGCTCAATTATCCCTGCATCCAGCATCTCCTGTATCTCTTTATGCACCAATTCTCGATATGCATGAGGGAGTCTGTAAGGTGACAGTCTGATTGGCCTGGTACCTGTTGTTGTCACCTGGTGTTCCACCATGGTTGTTCGTCCAGGGTTGTTACTCATGACATCACTAAACTCTGTCAGCAGTTCCTTCAATTGTCCTCTCTGAGTTTCTGACAGCTGGTCGCCAAACTTAGAGTCACCTTCACCCCCCCTCCCCTCTCCATTCTGGGATCTCCACTTCCTCTGTCCAGTCCTCTTCATAAGCCTCTGCCCAGTAGTTCCCATACGTTGGGGTGTTCCACTTCTTTAACATGTTGACATGGAAGGTTCGCTCACGCTTCCTAGTATCATGCATATCTACTAAGTAGTTCACACTACCAATCCTGTGGAGCACTGGATACGGTACCTGCCATTGCGCAGTCAGGGCTCCCGCTGAAGTAGGAAGTAGCACCAGCACAAGGTCTCCAGGCTTGAATTCTCTCTGGCGGGCATTCTGATCGTACCAGGCCTTCTGCCTCCTTTGGGCTTCACTGAGGTTCTCACTCACCAATTCAGACATGCTCGCCAATTTCTGCTGTACAGCCAATACATAAGACACCACGTTGTCGTTACACTTCTTCGGTTCCTTCCACGTCTCCTTGAGGATGTCCAAAGGTCCTCGAACTGCCCAGCCATAAAGAAGTTCGAAAGGAGAGAATCCTGTGGAGTCCTGTGCGACTTCTCGGTATGCAAACAGAAGGCATGGTAACCATTTGTCCCAGTCCTGCTGATCCTCAGCCGCAACCTTCCTCAGCATTGTCTTGAGGGTTTTGTTGAAGCGCTCAACAAGACCATCTGTCTGTGGATGATAGTGAGATGTCTGTATTGGGTGTACATGTAGTAGCTGGTAGATTTCTGACAGCAGCTGCGAGGTGAAATTACTCCCCTGATCAGTCAGAATCTCCTCCGGTATTCCAACCCGAGTAAATATCCGTACCAGCTCTTCTGCTATATGTTCCACATCAACTGCTTTGACTGGTATAGCTTCAGGATACCGGGTGGCATAATCACACATCACGAGGATGTACCGGTTATCTGATTTGGTCCTAGGTAGTGGGCCCACTATGTCCATTGCTACTCGCCGGAAGGGTTCTGTCACCACAGGTAGTGGAATAAGTGGAGCCTTAACAACTTTCTGTTTGGAGAATCTCTGGCACACCTGGCAGCTTCTGCAGAAATCTTCTACATCCTTGTAAAGGGTAGGCCAGTAGAACCTGCGTAGGATCCTTTTGGCCGTCTTGTTCTTGCCCAAATGTCCTGCAATCGGTACCTCATGTGCCAGTTGGAGCACGGCCTTCCGACACTGAGTAGGCAGAACCAGCTGATCCACAGCCAACTCTGCATTATGCCCTTTAGGTATCCACAGCCTGTTGAGAAGACCATCTGACAGGTTGTAGTGGGTTTCTTGCTGCTCTCCAGCCCCAACCTTAATTCAACTTAGCCAAAGAGGGGTCCTCCTTCTGCAGCATCTGCAGCTCCACTGCAGAGATGTCCAGCGCACCAGTTCCCATCTTGGGTTTGTGCCACTGCTGCTTTTGAGCTCTCTTCTGGCTTCTGGTCAATTTCACCTTTGATCGACCACCAGTGACCAAATCATCATCCAAGGTGCAACCTTGTGGCATCTCTGTATGTTCCACATCTGCAACTCCAGGATCTACGACTATTGCCTCTGCCTGTTCTGCCTCCAATGTTGACGGCATCACTTGGGAGTCTTTCTCCTTCTGTAGGAGAGTTTTCTCTTCCTCCTCTTGCTTCCTAGCCCCAGCTCGTGTTACTACCATCCAAGCTTCGTTTACACCTTGCCTGGCACCACGGACTTTGCTGAAAAACTTAGTCAACTTGGGCACATCAGTTCCCAGGAGGACAGACACTGGTAGTGATTTGGACACTGCAGCCTCCACCATCAGTGGAACTCCATCTACTACCAGGTCGACATTTGCTAGTGGGTAGAGCACACAGTCTCCATGCGCACACCGTATGGTGACCGCTTCCCCTGTCAACAGCTTCTTCTCAGGTACCAGGCTGTGGTGGACAATGGTCCTAGAGCACCCCGTGTCCAGCACAATATCCTTCACCTCTCTTCCTTCCACCAGTCCCACTCTTTGATGTGTAGGGTTGCAGTGTCTCCCATTGACACAATACATTGCTTTCTCGGGGCACCTGGAGGCCACATGCCCCTGTTTCCCACACTTGTAGCAGGTGATAGTAGACGAATGGTCTCCACGCCACTGTCCCGGCTTGAAAGGTCGCTTGTCCCTGGAGTGTGAAGGTCCATCGTCCTCCTTGCTAGGTTGATGATTCGTCTTAGTCCCTTGAGGTGGCCCACCATTCCCTTGTTCCTCCTTAGAAGACTGCCTCCTTGCCTCTGCGTAGTCGTCAGCCAGCTGCCCTGCTTCCAAAGCTGTCTTTGGCTTCCTTTCCTTCACACACACCCGAACAGACGGTGTGAGTTCAGCCACTGCTCCTGCATTATGGCTTCCTTTATCAACTCAACTGCTCCTGCATTATGGCTTCCTTTATCAACTCAACCGTATTCACACTTCTGAGCACTTATTGGCCAAACGTATAGAAAGGTCCCGATACGACTCCTCGTTGCTCCGAACAGCTGCCCTGAAACGCTGGCAGTAAGTCTCCTCCGTTATATCGTAACGTCTGAGGATGGCCGCTTTTACCGCATCGTAGATAAGAGCATCCTCCGTCGATAACGCTGCATAAGCCTGTTGTGCTTTCCCCGTGAGCTGCGGTGCCAACCTGAAAATCCATTTGGCCCGAGGAACACCATATGCCGCCATCAACCGTTCAAACGTCGTGAGGTACGCTTCTATGTCGTCTCGATCCGTAAGCTTTACCACCCGAAGCTCATTTTCGCTGGCCCTAGTAGTCTCCGGAGACTCCGTCTTCTTCGCTTCTACTAGTTTAGCTAGCAACTCCATATGTGTACGTAGTTCCTTATCGCGCTCACGTCTCTCCAGCTCTCTCGCCTCTTCCGCTCGCCTTTTATTCTCTTCGCGCTCACGTCTCTCCAACTCTCTCGCCTCTTCCGCTCGCCTTTTTTCCTCTTCACGCTCGCGTCTCTCCAACTATCTCGCCTCTTCCGCTCGCCTTTTTTCCTCCTCGCGCTCACGTCTCTCCCGCTCTCTCCTCGCGGCTTCTTCCTCTCTCTGCTTCCTCTCCTCAAGCATTGCCCTCAAGAGCTCCGCAACTCCCGTTAGCCCCTGCTCCATGTCCCGTCTGCCTGTCTTCCGATCGTTCCGCTAGTATACGCTCGACCAGAACGTGTGGTCATCCAATTCAACGTTAGGGTCCTCTCAGCTTCCTAACTGACGAATATCCCGCCGCGCTGCCACCACTTGTGAAGGATTATCGCCAATTAACGTACGCTAGCGCAACGATCCAACTGACACGACTAGGGGACTCTTGGCACTTTGATATTATATCACTCGGACTATATATCAATACACAGCACCTCACCATATATATAGTGAAATGCTCATACACAAAAGACATTGTCATACACACAACAGAGATTGTCATGCACACAAAGCGCCTCTCCAGCGCAAAGGCTAGCTGCTGCGCAGGGCATCAGAGGCCTGCGCACAAAGGACCCATACAGGGGAATTTCCCTAATACGTAATTATACAAACATACACTAAGGAGGTGATAATTAGTCAGTCCGCCATTAGGTATCTTATTAGGGGGCGAGGGGGGAGGGGCACCTATTATTTATAGTAATCTTTAAGTGGGAAATAGGAACAGCGAAAGGGGCTGGGCGCTGAAGGGGTATATCCAACTGGTTGCTACGTTCATAATGCAACTAATTAAAACCGTTATATTGCGCGGCTATGAATATATAATTAGACGAATGAAAGAGTGGCCACCACGATACATCGTGAGAGCCCAACAGCCCTATTATGGCGGATTCTTATAGGAATGTAGGTCTAGGCTCTTCCCAAATGCTAAACTACACACACATATATATATATATATATATAATATAATTATATATATATATTCCATGATAAGAGGCATTGCATGGTTTAAATTTGTAGTAAAATAATTTCGCACCGTGTAGCTAATAAAAGGAGTTAACATAGAGTGTAAATTATTACTGATATGCCGTTACCAGGAAACGAGATCGACATTAACCCTAAGGCAATCCACAATTGCTAAGGCCATTCGCTGGTATTTTTATCTGCTTAAATGGTAGGTCGTCAGACCCCTTTAATAATAAGTAACTAAATACATTCTCTAAGAGAAAGTTGGTGGTATATAGGATTTGAAGGCAATAACCTATTTTTCTAAATAATTCTAATGGTTACATGTTTGTAATATCCGAATAACCAGATATGGAATGTGCAGGCAAGCTCATCAAGATGAGATTCTTTCTCTCTGACATGTAACTGGTATATTGAATGAGCTAGGTTTTAAATACACATTGGCATATTGTATGATTTAGGCAGTCACATTTTCAGTTTTTTTGCTTTGCTAATTTAATTCATTCACTGTAGTAATATATGACAATGAATTGACTATTGAAATTTCACTCACCAGTACTTCCTGTCACATATGATACACTGCTATTCCCAACGCAGTTTATCGCAACTACTCTAATGGTGTAATCAGTGTTATTTTCCAAACCAGTGAAGGTATAGGTTTGCGGATATGGATATTCCATATATCCAAGGAGCACAGATGTGGCTCTGCTATCATTGATGCTGACACTGTAGTTGGTATAGTTAACGTTTTTCCACATTATTGTAAGTCGATCATAAGATGTACTCGTCAGTGATGTAATTGTAGGAGGGTCTGGAACATCTGGAAAAATAAGGATGGATTATTCATTGGATTATTCACTGCATTTCACTGCCCAAACGTCCGTAAATAAAAATTTAAGAAATAGGAGTGGCTAATTATAAACGTCGTTAACTAACTGAAATGATTATTCATGCCTTTAGTTTTAAAAAATGCTCTTAACCGTACCGGAGATAATATAGAGAGGATTGGAAACCTACCTACGCACGCGTATATTCTCTGTGCAATGCACGCGGACAGGGCTATCTAGTGAGAATCACACCAATAGACGTGCAAAATCGCTGGAAAAGGCCGGAGGAGAGTTAAATAGTTTGTCAAATTCAGTAGAATTTTGTGCGACAACAGCCAAGCAAAGTTGAATCCTAAGATAGTAAAGGCGTGAGAAAATACAGTTTTACGCTATATTTGTTGTGAGCCTTGTTAAAAAATATTTAAATTCTTCGTTTTTCGGTCGTAATCGTGACACGGGGTCTTTGTGTACCTCCATCGACTTTCCTGTATGACTTCTGTTGTTCATTTTTGCTTCATCAGGTAGATCTCGTTGTTTTGCGTAATGTAGTGGTGATTTGGAGAGCTCTCCTATCAAGCGTAATGCGTGTTTCAGGCCTTTGTTTGACATTTGAAGTCATATTACTTTTTGTACCTATATTGCCGTGCTGGCTGGAAAGACGATAATTTAAGGTATATTTTGTGATAGTGCTATGTTGATAATGTGGTGTGGGCATATTTTGGCTCGTATCAAAAGTTGTTTGGACATTGCACACTCCTCAAAAGTGTATCAATGGTAACAGATGCGTTCAATCTACCTTGTTATTTACAAGTAAATAAAACTTTCTCTCTGAGAAAGTCGGTGGGATATAGGTTTTGCAGGCAAATAGTATACTGGTGTAAAAAGCAAGGAAACAAGTTTTATCAGAAGGGAAAATGTAATAGGCCTATATTTAGCACACATCGACTAAGGCTTATGCTGTTTCTGTGCTAAATATAGGACTATTACATTTTCCCCTCTGATAAAACTTGCTTCCTTGCTTTTTACACCAGTATACTATTTGCCTGCAAAACCTATATCCCACCGACTTTCTCAGAGAGAATGTTTTTATTTACTTGTTTCCTTAATTTTCTTAACACCCAAATCACTGTTGCATCGCAGGTTTCCCTCTTTCATTTAACCGATTCTAATTAAGCAAAAGTACCGATTCTAATTAGAATTGAAAAGACCGTATATAGGCTTTTAGGCTTTTGTGTATCAAAGCCTAACATCGACTAAGGCGAGTCCTCCAGCAAATTCTAAAGCTATTGGTGCAATCTTAAAAGTGTTCCTGTCCCGAGTTATGAGTTCTCAAGAAGAAGTAGCAGACGACCCGCCCATTATTTTTGGAAGGGGAACGAGGACAGCAGTATTTTTTGTTCTCGACAACCACGCGGTTGTACGACGTGAAACAAAAAAGAAACTATTCAGTTTTGACTTCTAGATCGATTGCCGCAACAAGTTAGACGATCCGATAATCGGGAGCGAAGCTACGGTAGGGTCGCGGGATTTTAATTAAATTCATAGTCGGGGTCAAAACCTCTCTAGCGAGACTTCCGATACGCCAGAGATAACTTACAGACATGCCCCAATGACGAGGCAGTCTTACAAATAAAGCAAAGTGAAAATATAATACTGGTTGACTAATGAAGGCATCTCAAACACAGTGTTAGATATGGTTGTGAATGTGGATCACGACACGCGACTTCACCCAGGCTAATGCTTGCGTAAGAGCCGGGTATACAACAGTATCAGAACTGATCATATCTTATATATCGAGGGTATGCGCGGGATCTTCCGCGCATGCGTTAATTATCTTACACTACTCCCTCTCTAATGTTTGATGGATGGTCCGTAACGGTCAGGTTGACATCTGTTTCGATCCGGGTATCGCCTTTGGGGAGCGGGTTGATCGACAGGTCCAGCGGCATGGAGTTCATTTGGAGGGGTCATGGGCGCTGCATAATCTTCATCCTCCTCTAGCAACTCGCATTGTTCCCCTGGTTTGAGGGTAGGTGGCACGACTTTGTCTGCTGGAGGACGCTCCGGACGAGGTTCATTAGCTAACCTGACATTAAGTGGACAGGGTTTCAACCTGTCAAAATGGACGATCTGTGGTCTCCCTCCCCTAGTACCTTGCAGCTTGTAGGTGGCGTCTCCGAGCCTTTCCACCACTTTATAGGGTCCTTTCCAGGGCCTGTGCAGCTTCCGGGACTGTCCAGATCTGATGGTCAGCTGGAGTATACAGCCAAACGAGATCACCTTCACTATATGGTTCTCCATGAACCTTTCTGTCATAGATGCTCTTCTGCCTTTTATGCTCTGTTTCGCATCTGCATGTCTCTAACAAGAGCGTTTGCCTCCAAAAGGCCATCTTTCAAATTCTTCACGTACTCCATTACTGCTATCCTTCCCTTGAGTGGTACCGTACATCAGATCCACTGGCAACTTAATTTGTCTTCCAAACATCAGTTAATCCAGTCGATGCGTGGACACTTGAATTGTACGCTAAGCACACCCGACGAATATTTTGCTCCCAACTGGATGGGTAAGAGTCCACGAAAGTGGCCAACATGCCCAAAAGTGTGCGGTTGAAGCGTTCCACAATTCCGTTGCACCAGTCTCAGTCTCAGGCAGTGGCCCTTATATATCCACGCAAACCATTTGCAGTGGATACCCTACCTGCAGTGTTTGCAAACCTGCTCTTCTTTTGGGGGCGTGGGTCTTTCTGGAACAGCACACTGCACAACATGAGCACCACTCATCTACGTTATCTGCACAACTTGGCCAATAAAACCTCTCCTTTAGTAGATTCCTCGTTTTCTCCTCCCCTAAATGTGCAGACAAAGCCCCTTCATGTAGGCTCCGTAGAATGTCCTGCCTCAACTTAGCAGGCACAACGAGCTGCAACTTTCCCTCATCCCCGCCTGGTGCCCTCCTCCACAATACGCGCCATCCTTCAGATACAACTATGTATGCTGTTGCCATAGTAAGCGGCTCTCATGGCTCCATGGCCTGACTTCATCTGCTGACAGCATCAGTTTGGACTCCAGAGCTTGATACACTGGCCGAATAGAACAGTCGTCTAACTGTTGCTGGCGCATCCATTGAGGAGTATAGGAAGTGCAGGGTAATGACGCCACGCTTCCTTCAATGATATCTTCTTTGGGTGTTGTTTCATGACTTTCTCTACCGCACTGGCGTCAGGGGACACGTGATAGGGCATCTGCATTACTGTGCTTAATGCCTTGACGGTATACAACCGAAAAGCTATACTCTTGTAATTTTTCTAGCCAGCGGGCTAATTGGCCTTCGGGTTCTTTGAAGTTACGCAGCCAAACTAAACTGTGATCGGTCCTAAGAATAAACTCCCTTCCCAGTGGGTACTGCCGAAAGTGGTGGATAAGCTCGACGGCCGCTAGCAACTCTTTTCTGGTTACACAAAAACGCTGTTCTGGACGACTCAGCGTACGACTGGCATATGCAATCACTACCTCGGACCCAGTGGCATCAACCTGTGAGAGGACCGCTCCAATGCCAATATCACTGGCATCAGTGTCCAGAACTAACCGCCGGCTATAATCTGGGTAAGAGAGCACAGGGGGAGAAATCAAGCATGCACGTAACGCGTCAAAGGCATGCTGACACTCGACAGTCCACTTAAAGTCAGTATTCATCTCGGTGAGACGATGTAATGGTTTCGCGATGGCAGCAAAATTATTGATGAATTTCCGATAGTAGTTAGCCAGACCCAAAAATTGTTGCATTTCGCGCTTCGACTGTGAGATGGCCATCCTGCCATAGGGAAAAAACGTGTGAAATCAAGTCCTGATTTTACAGAGGGTTTTTTAATTTTCTGAAAAATCATTGCGAGATCTTACATAGAAAATCTGACGCGTGTGATTTGTGTGTGATTCTCTGTAATATCATGCAATGATTCCAAAATAATTCCGCGCATTTTTTCCCTGTGTGCTACAACAGCTGTTTTACTCGGATCCACGGCAATGCCTTCTTCTGATACAATATGCCCTAGAAACGTAACGCTCTTCTGACACCATTTACATTTCGATGGTTTTAACTTCAGTTCTGCCTCCCTGAGTCTTTGGAGTACACCTGCGAGATTACGCAAATGATCGCTAAACGAGGTTCCCACAATGATAATGCCATCCAGATACACGAGGCAACTGGACCACTTCAGTTCACTGAGAACTCTGTCCATCAGGCGTTGAAATGTAGCGGGAGCGTTACACAACCCGAAGGGCATCACTCGAAACTGGAAAAGGCCTTCTGGTGTGGTGAACGCTGTCTTGGGCTGGTCTTCTGCTACCTCCACTTGCCAGTACCCGCTAGCCAGATCCAGTGTAGTAAAAAGTCTCGACCCTGCCAATGTATCAAGTGTGTCATCCACCCGAGGTAGAGGATATGCATTTTCACTATTGACCTTTCTGTAGTCCACGCAAAACCTAACTGATCTGTTTTTTTTCTTTACGAGAACCACAGGGGATGACCATGGACAATCCGACTGCTGGATAGCGCCTTGCTCAAGCATGTCCTTTACCAGCTTTGCCATTTCTTCTCTACGAGCCTGATGGATTCGTCGAGGCAAAAGATGGACAGGAGGGGTGTTGCCAGTGTCAATGCGATGCTTCAGAATGCTAGTGCGACCAATCTGGCCGCTGTGAAACGCAAATACGTCTGCATATTCCATTAAGAGATGAAACAGGAGTTCCTTCTCACCATCGTTAAGGTGATCTCCCCCCTTGCAGACCATGCTCCATAGGGCCTCCTTGTCTCCTTGGGACAGTGGGATATGTCCAGTTACAGCCGAGAAGTTCTGGGTAGTACAGTCTTCATGCAGCTGACTCATGCAGGCAACCTTCAATCCTTTTTTAAGAACAACTGCATTGTTTTCGGCATTAAGCAGACGTATTGGTGGGTAACTCTGCGTCTACATGCGAAACATTAACTCGAGCCTGCTTACCATGCATGGCTACTGCCAATATATGACTCTAATTATATTGTCAGGGAAACTGCCTCGTCCAAGCTTTTCGGGCGTCCCTGCCGAACTCCAAATGCAACCTGTGGTTTGTCGAGCTCCCCGAGGAACTGGTTCAGAGCCAAACGCTCACGCGCTGCCTCCTCGAGGTCAGGGTATGCTTTGTCAGCGAGCCCCTTCAAAATGTCAGCATAGGTAGCCCAGTCCTCTTCTTTGCGTCTGTTTCTCGCATGTAGCTCCGCGATGTACACCTCACGCTTGCTGTCGGGGTTAAAACGTTTAGCCAGAGCTTTCATACACTCACCATAATCGTTTCTAACAGCCTCAGAACACCGCGAAAGGGCAGCCTGTGCTTTTCCTGTCAACCGAACGCGTAACCACTTCAACTTTTCGTCCGCACTCTCCCATTTGTTAATAGCAGCGACGTGCTTGAAGTGAGTCACCCAATCTGGCCAGCTCGTCTTCTCGCCGTCGAAGGGGTCCGGCAAATGCACAGGTCGTTGCGCCATTGCCAGAAGAGACAGGTTAGAGGCCAATTCCGACTATGCCAATGTAAGAGCCGGGTATACAACAGTCTCACAGGTATCAGAACTGATCATATCCACAAAAATATATCTTATATATCGAGGGTGTGCGCGGGATCTTCCGCGCATGCGTTAATTATCTTACACTTGGATGGAGCAGTACAAGAAGGCACAGAAGAAAAATGAACAGAGAACAAAGGCTCTTACAAAGCAACTAATTGCACAAGAAAAGAACAAGCATAGCTGTAGTGTTCTATGTCCTTGGTGCTTATACATGATTGGCTTCAACACCCATATCAGCCCTATCGGCGTTACATGTAAGTGGTGTTGCGGGGGTGCGTTTATTTAGTTTCTTACTCGCTTTATTATTAGGCGCCGCCTCTGCATCACATGTATACCCCTACTTGGTTACGCCTCCATCACATAGATGTAAAATCAGGAAGCAGGAGTTATACTATAGGTTGTGCGAGAAGGCAATTTTATTCTACTATGGTGGTAGTGGGATGAAAGAACTCAATGGATCACTTAAAATAATATGGGCCACAGAAACAAGTAAAGAAAAACATTCTCTAACGAGAAAGTTGGTGGGATATAGGAATTGGGGGCAAAGGTGGTGTAAAAGGCAGGGAACAAGGTTTTGGGAAAAGGAAAATGAGACAAAATTCTATATTTAGCACTTCATTCGGTTCTGTTACATTTACACGTACTAAATATAGGAATTTTAATTTTCCTTTTCCCAAAACCTTGTTCCCTTCCATTTCACAACACTTTTTCCGCCAATTCCTATATCCCACCAACTTTCTCATGAGAATGTTTTTCTTTACTTGTTTCCTCTATTTTTTTTTTAATTGTCGTTGATAAATGCGAATACTACCAAGTGCTGACAAATTATAGTTATAATGTAGCCTCTTAAATTGAAGCATTTCTATTACCGTCACGAGCAGACGCCCGGTTTTGTTCAGGATCAGCATTGTACCAAACGCGGGAGGACTCTAACTCGTCGTCTTGACTTTGGAGGTACTCCTCTCGTCGTTTAGCTCTGCTCTTTTGTGACGTGAAGGTATTTTGACAAAAACAATATGGCTAGCCAAAATTCAAATCATATCCCACCTGTTCATATCACTGCACATTTCTAAATATGCGTGAATGTCACCATGGGAACGTTTAAAATAGCACTCCATATTACGCAATGATTACGTATATCAGCTTCATGCTTTATTCATATCTCTGATACCTGAAGATGTCGATCCTTCCAGGAGATTCTAAAGCAATTGGTATAATTTGCGCTCTTTAAAACCATTCTTATCCTCACCCGAGAAGAAGAAGACGACGACGAGGAGAAAATTGGCCCGGGGACGAGAACAAACATGAACTTTTTTGTTCCCTTAATTAAAGCAAATAGTTTGAATACTGGAAAAAAACATTAAAATGACCGTCTTTGCCTTCTGTTTCGATAGCTACAAAGAGCTAAGCTATCCGTTTCTTGCTACGCGAGTTGTACGCGAGTCGCGTTTTTATATGATATTCACAATTCCTAAATGTACGTTAGTAATTCCTGACGAGTCATGTTTTTTATCTGTAAATTGCATGTATAGTCATTATCTGAGTTTGTTCAGCCGAAGAAAATGAAAGACTGCAACACATCCCATTCACAGTAGTTAATATAAATCAAATAACTTGCAATTCTTAATTCGACACAATAATGTACGCCAACTTTTAATAAACATCATGATGTATAAAATGCAGAACAACCTTTATGAAAGTATGATATATGACTGACATTTTGCTAGTTAATATCCAAAACAATAAATCAAAATAGAATTTTATAACTACTAACAAGTAACACAAGATCAGAATATGCGGCAGAACAGAACTGATTTCAAGTAACAAGTTAAATAGTGAGTTATTGACATTTAAGACCATAAGTTGCATTAAGCATTCACTTGAAATCTTGTAGGATTGTTAGTCTTTGGTTAACTACTGCAAGATATGGCAAGGAAATCAATTAATTTTAATTCTGAGTTATATAGTGATTTAAAAGTGTCACATTCTTTCGTGGACACCTTGTACAGGTTAATGGAGTTGCTGTTTTTATCAATGCTAATGTTTATGATTATCAGTTAACAGAAACTCTGTGGTAAGCATAGACAGCAATATTTCATTGACATAAGAGTTATAATCTTTTAGCACAGAGCTGTCAATTCTTTTCTACCTCAATGCTGCCATAAAAATCAATAGAAAAAAAAAAAAACACAGAGCACATGATGAATGAGTTCACGAAATAGAACACAGCTCAATTTCTCAACTTGTTAATTTCAGCTGCAGATGGATAGGCCCCACTGTTATCATTGTCTATGTGGAGAGACTAGCCTTTCTCCTAGACAAATTAGACTAACCCTATTGTCATACCATTTGTTGGCTCAGATGCAGGCTGAACGTCTTACAACTTCACTCAGCAATACTATGCAATCGAGGGCTCCCAATGAAAAGATGATTTATTTCTGCATTCACACTGGCATGTTCCATGCAGGGCGAAGGTATATATTGAGCATGTCTAATTTCCTTACCTATTTTACAGTCATTTTTATGCATAAAACATAAATATATGTATAATGAATAAAATCAATACATTGTTGCATAAATACTAATGGTACTTCATCACTAACCGGTAAGTTCTATGCGGTAGGGTGCAGAGTTTGATTTGTAATATGTGTCATAGCATTTCACTTCAAAGCCATCAAGACTAGTGTTAATTCGTATTGTAAGAATCGATTTCAGGCATGCAGAACTGTTGCTGATTGGTCTTTCATTCACTGCAGAAAATAGTTGTCCACAAGATCTCATTTCATCTTTACACGCTGGAAGTTGTCGTGACAAACTGATGAAATTGTTGTTATTTGGACAAGATTTTAGCGCAGAGAAATTCCACTGGGTTCGGCCATATCCATCATCACTACTAACACCACAAACACAGTAAATTACATCCCCTGGACATGTCTTGGTGTAGGCGTAACGAGGAGTACAACTTTGAGATGGATATCTGTTATTGCCTTGATCACTTGCAGTTTTGTCAGCTGGGAATTAAGAATGTCATGCATACAAGACCATATGCATTGTCAGTAGTGATTGTGCATGGGTTGCATTCAGGTGTAAAAATGCTGAGCTAGTAATAACTATATGGGGCCAAGTTATTTGCACGTTGCTAGTTTATTTCGGAACACTCATGCAGGTGTTAGTTGTTGATTGCTTCACTTTCTTAACCAGCTCACTCCGAATCAAGCGAATGTGCATACCTGAAAACTTGACCGCAGGAATAACCTTTGAAGAGGAGAAAGACAGAGTAAGAGACAGAGAAAGAAACAGATTAAGAGAGAAAAATAGAGAGTATGAGAATGAAAGAGGGAGGGAGAGACTGTATAACACACAATCACGACACACAAATTACTCACGATAGCCAGTATGATGATGGTGACCATGATGACAACGCAGAAAAAAGTACACATCTGCGCGCAAAAGGATATTATGATTGTAAATTAAGCTGCATAGTGAAAGTTCGAAATAACAGTTTGAGATACTTTGTTACTCAGGTAAATTAAGGTATGCCCATTTATTTCATTATATATTACGGGGTGCGTGCGTATGTATAATATAATAGTATAAATTGCTTGGTTTCAATTGAGTAATAGCAGCTGCTGCATATCAACAATAAGAGATAAGCCTACTCGCCGTACCAATTTTAAGCTACTTCAGTTGGTTAAATTGAGTCAAGCAAACGGTTATGTTGCTTGAATCTGCCCCACCACCGCGTTTTGTGAACAAATTAGTCACGTACAGCTCGTTGTGGCCGCATAGCACCTTATTGGCATTCCATTATACCTTGGGCAAGTGTGTGCTGCACATCTCCAGATCATGATGCTATCTATCGAAAATAGAAGATTTGTTTATTATTTGAGAAAGCTCTAGGAACCACATTGAGTTGTACGAGTGACCGCCATTTTAAATGCTATAAAGTCGTTTATTTTAGCACTAATCTAAAGTGTGTGTTCATATGCCAAGTGTGTTATATTAGTATCACGAACCGCAGCTAAAAACACTGGCCACAAATTGGTTGTTAAAAAAAAAAGAGCGCATTGTTACATGAAATTGGGTAATATTACTATTATGCTCGAATAGAAAATTGCTTCGACCGGTTGCGACTGCGGCTATAGACGAACTGGTATGCAGTAGGTACTTCAAACCCATTCTCCCCCCCCCCCCCCCCCCCCCCCCCTACCCGAAATCAGACCTGCGGAAGCAAGTTCCATATGGGATTGATGCCGTATAATGAAGTCATAAAATAACGTTACTTGCGCTTGAGGGACGACGGTGAATCGGATCATTTCCCTCTTTATCGATAACACTAATAAGAACGGGTTTGCGTTGGTTCTGTGACAAACAGCGCTCGCTTTAAGAGAACAAAAATTCTCATGCCCATGTCTCATACCCGGTCTAACTGTTTTCACCGCCATACTTATTCCCAGAAAAGATGGTCTATGAGCGCGACAACTATGAGGCTGACCCAGTGCAGAAAAGAAGAAGGCACATTGGCGTGACAGCTACGAGGCTCTGAACCAGAAAAGTAGGATACCTATGAGCGCGACAGCCGCCTCTCACTCAGTGAGTCCAGATGTTTTTTTTTTTTTTACTTTACCTACCTAGGCAATTGCTGATGACTCCGCCGGCGATGTACGTGTATATTAATACTGTCCGATTTGCTATGCGAATTCAATACGAGACCTTGCTCCAAAGATGACGCATTGCCGTAGGGTCTGTGACGAGATATCTTGCAACCAGTTTTATAATCATCACTAATTTACATCACGTGACATAGCAATACATAAGTTGATATGTGTATTTGAATATGTACGCAACAGTACCCCCCCCCCCCCCCTTAGTGAGGATCGCCTAACTGAAGACAAACTGAAGGCTTAGTATGGCATCCATAACGACTAGTAGCAGTAGTGGTGGTGGTGGTGGTGGTGGTGGTGGTGGTGGTGGTGGTGGTAGTGGTGGTGGTGGTGGTGGTGGTGGTGGTGGTGGTAGTTGGTGTAGCTGAAATAACTGCAGCTGAGTGGGTTGAAGAGGACTCTGTGGTTTCGTTGAGTGGCTCCTCCAAATACCGTACTGACAAGACGTTTTGGCGGCGACTATTTGGCGGAAGGCTCCGCCAACTGTGCCGCCATGAACTTAATATTAAATTTTTTCCGCCAACATGTTATCTGCGGATCCACGGCGTCGCGGAAGGGGGCGGGGGGAGGGACATTACGCACATAATTGTATAAGTATCCGTAGACCTATGGCTCTTAATCTTGCCCTGCTAAATGATTACCGTACATGTAAATGTACAATGCACAGACATACGGCGCCTGCAGTGTTCATACCGGTACTACTATATACCCGGTAGCGTGTCGGCCATACGAAATAATTCCTTTCTCCCCGCTATACAACTGATACTGTTCAATTCATGGAAGGCTGACCCGACGGCTGACCCGTGCACCCAGTCGATTCAATGACGGTGCATCTGAATCAGAATCCGATTCAGATCTTTCTGATGCTGAGGTTGACGACAAACTTCACTCCAGTGGGATGCTTCAGAGGATGAGGAGGAAGATGCAGCCTGGCTGCCGCTTTTGCGGAGGCAGCAGGTGCTCTTCGGCCTATTCAGTCTAAATAGAAGTATGATCAACAGCTACGCTAACATTCATCATTTCATTTCCGCCAATTATAAATCGCCATAAATTTAAAGATTCTGAGACTTCCGCCAATTACAAATCGCCAGTTAGTTAAAATAAATATTTTTGGCTCCGCCAAATAGTTCTCTCCGCCATTACGTCTTGTCAGTACGGTATGCTGGTTTCAACCGATCTACCGAAACTGTGTCAAGAGTGATGTATTTGTCTGACCAAAGGCTGTTGCAGTGGTTTTTGCACAGCATCATGCCGGACAAAAACGTGAGAACGGGATGTAAGGTCCTTACAGATATACACCTTGGATCTGTCATCTACTCGAGGTGAGGTAGCCTGCAGGTGGCGCATTGTTGCCTTCAACTGTTCTATATAAGATGCTGCATCAACACCTGTGGAAGCTGTAGATGTAAAAGAAACTCTCCTGGGATACAGAGAGTTGTACCATATACTAATTCTGCAACACTGCATCCAAGATTCTGTTTCAGAGTGGTTCTGATGCCCAGCAGAATAAGTGGTAAGGCATCAACCCATTGGACTAGATCTGGATAGACCTTTTAGGGCAGCCTTTAGCTGCCGATGAAAGCGTTCAACTAACCCGTTGGCTATGGGGTGATAAGCTGTTGTTCTAAGTCAAAGAGTACCCAATGAATGCATGAGTTCGGCCCAAAGATTTGATTCAAATAACCTTCCACGATCTGTGGTGATAGAGGAAGGAATTCCAAAACGTGAAACCCACCCGGTGATAAATGCTCGAGCGACAGTGCATGGTATCAGTCATATCCGGAATTGGAATAGCTTCAGGCCATCTCGTGAACCGGTCAATGATGGGGAGAAGATATAAAAAACCCTTTGAAGGTGGCAAAGGTCCAACCAGGTCCAGATGGATGATATTAAACCGAGAGTCTGGAGTAGCACACGTTGCAAGTGGGGTAACAGTATGGCGATGGGTTTTGGATCTTTGACACTGTAGACAGATTCGAGACCATTCTTGGACATCAGTGTTCATGCCAGTCGAGTGGATATCAGGTGTTGCGTTGCCCGCACCCCGGGATGTGCCATAGAATGTAATGCATGGAACACTGATCGACGGCAGGTTCCAGGAACTACTGGTCGTGAAGCACCAGTAGAAGTGTCACAAAGGAGGGTTAAATTAGAACCTTCTTGTGGAATTGATTTCAGAACCAGAGAGGTCGTTGTCGAACCATTTTGGAATCTCTGAATCTCAGAGTTTGTACTCTGTGCAGATGCCATATCCACATAGTCAATGGTTCCCGTTTGATGCTGTAAGGTATACACATCTAGACGAGATAGAGCGTCAGCAACAGCATTGTCACCACCTTTCACATATCGGAGGTCAGTAGTAAATTGTGAGATATAGTCCCAATGGCGGATCTGTCTGGGTGTGCACTTAGTGGAATTGGAGGATAGAGCGTATGTCAGAGGTTTGTCGTTTGTTAATACATGAAACAACCGGCCTTCAACAAAATGACGGAAGTGTTCGATGGCAAGGTAAACCACTAGCAACTCTCAATCAAATGCATTGTACTTGGTTTCTGCAACACTCAGCTTCCTTGAAAAATAAGATATGGGGTGCCAATCTGCCCCAAATTTCTGCTGCAGAAACGCTCCAACGGCCTTGTTTGATGTATCTATCAAAATGGATGTGAGAGCATCTGGCTTGGGGTGAAATAGCATCGTTGCTCGTGCTAACATCTCCTTAGCCTGTTTGAAAGCATCTGTGGTTAGCTGTGTCCATGATAGCATCCTGTCATTTGCTAAAGAGGTAGAAAGCATTGTATTGAGTGGTTGCAAAATGCCGGCACAGTTCGGTACAAAACGATGGTAAAATTTGATCAACTCCAAAAATTGTGCCCTAGAAGCTCTAGTGTAGCAACACCAAGTTTGCACTTAGAAGGGTTGACAACGATTCCATACTTCTGAAAGCGTTCTAAGACCAAACGAAGATGCTGTTTGTGCTCCTCTGGGGTGGCGCTAGCTATCAAAACATCATCCACATAAGCGTAACTAAACTGAAGACCGTGAAGCACCTCGTCCATGAATCATTGAAAGGACTGGGCTGCATTGCGAAGGCCAAAAGGCATGCGCACAAATTAGAAAAGACCAAATGGAGTGCCAACAGCTGTCTTTGGTATATCAGCAGGTTCAATTGGAATTTGATGGTATGCCTTGACAAGATCACGTTTGGAGAATATTGTGGTACCATGTAGAGTAGCTGCAAAATCCTGGATGTGGGGAATGGAGTAGTGATCAGGGATGGTAGACTTGTTAAGAGTATGATAGTCGCCACAAGGGTGCCAGTCAGCAGTAGATTTCTTTAGTACCATGTGCTGTGGGGATGCCCAACTACTAGAAGATGGTCGGATAATACCTAGTTTGAAGCATATGATCAAATTCTTTACTTGCCAGTTTGAGACGCTCCGGCGCCAGTCGTCGTGGGCGAGCATACGCTGGCGGGCCTGCACTATCAGTATGATGGGTAACATCAAGCCGGACTTGGAGGTGCTTGCTGAAAGGTTGTATCACTGATGAAAAATCCTTGAGAATGGCTTCAAATGGATTACTACATGTAAGCGGTAATAAGGTAAGATGAATCGATGGCCTATGAGAGACAATTCCTTGAACTTGAGATTGGGTCACTGAGTCCAACAATCGCTGCTGCTTCACGTCCGAAACTAGGTCATAGTGCCGCATTCCTAGAATGGGTAACTTAACATCTGTAATTAAAAAAATCCATGGAAACTGCCTTTGAAGTCCAAGGTCTAGAGTTATTGAGTGTCTCCCAAAGGTGGGAAGGGAAGTATTGTTAGCAGCTTGTAAAACCGTGTCTTGTGGGTTTGATCGATCAGTTGTAGAGGTGGTATTCCACTAATTTCTGCACCAGTATCCACTAAAAATTGATGATTTGTACCACGATCAGTTGCATAGAAAAGGCGACTAAAATAATGCTTTACGCCAGTCCCTGCAGTCGCCATCAGTGACCGGCTTTGAAGTTTCCCCACCTTAGAGCATGGAGCTTTGCACTTCTTGGCTGCATCACCGAAGCGGAAATGATACTAACACAGATTTGTATGTGGCTGTAAAGCAGAATCTGACTTTCTTGCACCACGACTACATGTAGCATGTTGTGAGCCAGAAAGGTCCTCCAGTAACTTCTATAAGTCACTAACATCTGCTCGAAGTGCGTTGATCTCTGCTTGCAGGCTTGAATTCTGGGAATCTACAACTGTGGTGATTGAGGAGTTGGAAGTGGATGCATCCATGATCCTGTCAGCTAGCTCTGCTAACTGCTTGACATCAGAATATGTAGACGAGGCTACAACCATCCGCACATTCGATGGAAGTCATTGTAAAAATACCTCCCTAAATAAAAAGCTGTCAGTGTCACCGCTAAGTAAAGCCTGCATCCAATTTAACAAACTGGTCGGCCTTCAATCGCCCAATTCCAGCCCCGCTAAGAGTTGCTGTAGACGACTTTGTTCAGAGGTGAAAGTTCTGCTAATGAGTTGTTGTCAGAGAGTATCGTACGGGTTGTTAGCTCGCGGCTGCAGAATTAAACCACGCCCTTCTGCGGGGAAAGAGAAGCTATTACGTAGTCATACCTGGTCTTTTGAGCCGTAGTGTAAAATTGTGCCTCTACTTGGGCAAACCACAAGCGGGGGTCGTTTGGCCAAAAGGGCGGTAGCTTGACGCCGACGGTGCTTACTGTACCGCCTGACTAGACTCTGAAGCCGCTTGATAAGACTGCTGTTGACTCATGATGGATAGATATAATGAACGTCAGGGTCACCAATGTGACACCAGAAAATATAATTTTATATTAATCATCTCTAATTTACATCACATGACATATATATCATTACATAAGTTCATATGTGTATTTGAATATGTACGCAACAGGTCTTAGAACTACCAACAGAATTACCATGATCAATGAGATATATGAACCTCGCTTTTATCAAATCGCGCGTGCATGGGTTCACGTTTTAGATTGGATTGGAAGCACGTCACGTGAGAGCATGTAGCGGTCTCTACCATCTCATATGTAAGCGGAAAATGCAAATAAACCTAGTTACAGACACTATATATTGGCGCCTAGCACTCATCAATATCAGTTCCCTATAACCGTTACACTTCTATAGTGGCACTCCATGATACAGTAAGAACTATCCCTTGATCCCTGCTATTCTATGTGACTATTAGTTTTTAAAAGCATGCTCGTGTAGCTTGCTCCACTGTGCAAATAGTTTGTTGTACGATACTGTATACTTTGGACTATACTTGAAGTATATGCCGGATGAGTACATTTGAAATATACGACGTTGTATATTTCACAAATACACAACCGCTCTTGCGTCACAGTTTACATAGGCATGCAATTAACCCACTTGCAAATTTATTGACCACAGCTAAAAATTTTTTTTTTTTTCCACAGCTAAAATGCTCTTCTCATCGTACGGGCTAGTGCAGCCACACTATAGTAAGTGCTCCGATTATAACTATGGCCGGTATGGGTGGGCTGGTTAATGTATACGTCAGGGGTCACAACTGATTTTTTTTTCCCCCTCAGGGAATAAGTGGTCCGGTTGAAACCGTACCTTGTCCTATAATCATGCTTGTTAACAGATGCTGACATGGCCTTCTAGCGAACAAAATTCAAGCTCTAGCCACTATCCGTCGACGAATGGAGCGCTCCATGTATATATATATTATATACGTACTGCTATCCCCTATCAAATTTTTTTACCACAGCCACTTGCGAGCGTGAGTATATATCCATTGCACTGGTTATGATCACATGTTAGCTGTATACTAAATTATGTATACAGCAACATATTGCATCTATATATGTACTTCAGGATTAGAAGAAATTAGGCCTTAGGCTAGTAAATATGATTTCGGGTTGTCTAGTAATATCATCGAGGTGTCCACCAGTGTACACCCGGCTGCTAGCTTCATTAAGTTCCCTTCATGTTGGGACATCCACACCACTACAAAACCCTATGCTCCTCCACATCAGGGTATCAATTTCCTTGGATGCTGCACTTCCACATTGGGACACTGCCTCTCTAGTACCCTCTCCACACAGTACACCCCTCCTGCTTCACCACTACATGCAACTCCCACTTTCACCTCCACAATTACACACCATTTTGGGATCCTAATACACCATTATTTATGGGGAGGGTCTGCTGCAACTAAATACTCTTGCAGCCCCAATTGGACACATTGTTCTTATAATAAATTAAAAACCAGACGAAACAAGTAATAAACATTCTGTATGAGAAAGTTGGTGGCATATAGGATGGAAATAAGGCAATATTGGTGTAAAAAGGAAGGAATCAACGGTCTATTGACTAAAATGAATGGGAAATGTATAGTAGTCCTATAATTCGCACACAAGCATAATGTCCTACAAATGGGCAAACATAGGACTATTATACATTTCCCCTCTGTCTTAGACCCTTGTTTTCTTTCTTTTTACATCAATATTGCCTTATTCCAATCCTATATACCACCAACTTTCTTATATACTTGTCTTGGGAGGGTTTGCTGCAACTAAATATACTTGCTGCCCAATTGGACACCATGTTAGTATCAGAATATAGAAGCTGATGAAACAAGTAATAGAAGCATTCTATATGAGAAAGTTGGTGGCAAATAAGGACATAATGGTGTAAAAAGGAAGGGAAAAAGGGTCTACTAAGAAGGGGAAATGTTTAATAGTCCTATATTTTGGCACAGAAACTTGTGTCCTACAAATGGGACTATTGTACATTTCACCTTCTTATTAGACCCTTGTTTCCTTCCTTTTTATGCCAATATTGCCTTATTCCAATCCTATATGCCACCAAATTTCTCATAGAGAATGTTTTTATTTCTTTTAAGCGAACAGACACTGGAGGTTGCAATGAATGTGCCTTAAAGTCGCATTTTGTGCGCTGTTAGGAGTGAGCCGCTACTATAGTGCTAAAGTGAACTGCATAACATTTAAAATGGTGTTCACTAGTAAAACTCCTTGTGGTTCATAGACCTCCTCTATAAAGAAGCTATTTTCAACTACATTATAATGGTCTCTTATGGATGGGAGATAGATGAGATGCATCCTCTTTCTCTAATTAGTGTCTCATCATCCACACATTAGTCTATGGGTCTAGGATGCGCCTGTTCATTGATTCTGAAACAATCGTAATGTTGATTATAGAGAGTTACATTAACTCTCATATAGGATTTGACCCCGATATTATGAATGTCAGTAAAATAACGCGACCCGCTTCTAACAAGACTCATGACGAGTGGATGGCTTACCTTGTTGTCATCGTATAAAAAGGCAAAAAAAATCAGATTCGTGTTTGTTTGATGTCACAAAACCGCGTGGTTGTTGTGACCAAAACTATTTTCCAAACTCGTACCCAGTCCCACATATTTCTCATTCTTCTTGTTCTTGACCACGAATAACTCGGGATAGGAAAACTTTTAAGTAATGAAAATCACACCAATTACTTCAGAAATTGTTGGCATTCTGTGGTCAAAACGTCTCGAGGCTACATGACCTATATCGGTGGTTGTGTCGCTTTCGTATAAAAATAACCGATGTTATCGTTTTGGTTAAAAAACGACTATACGGTACATGTAAGACGCATAATTATAAGACGTCAGACCCAAAAATAGAAACGGTCCGCTAAAAGGCAACATTATGACAGAGTACTACCAATAAAGTTATTCAAAGGCATGTAAATGTAGCTACCTACATGTACTCTTACTAAGCTTGGTTTACAATATGACATTGGCGCCTGAACATTACGGATCAATTACGGATCAATTACGATCATCAACTACATCAAATACGAATCGGAATGATGTGCATGAAAAAAAAAAAAGAATGAAGCAAGTAAATAAAAAAACCTTCTCAATGAGAAATTTGGTGGGATATAGGATTTGAAGGCAATGGTGGTGTAAAAAGCAAGGAAAAAAGAGTCTGTAATAGTAAGGGAAAATGTTGTATTCCTATAATTAGCACATGAACATAGTATATGCTACAAACGGGCCGCTAAGTATAGGACTATGACATTTTCCCTTACTATTACAGACCCTTGTTTTCTTGCTTTTTACACAAGTATTGCCTTCAAATCCTATATCCCACCAACTTTCTCATTGAGAAGGTTTTTTATTTACTTGTTAAGGATATTGACTTGTTAATCGGTTAAAGTAACATTCATCCATAGACAAACATATATGAGTAAAGGCATCACGATCTGCTGTGAAACATGCTCCCATACAAGGTTCTAATGGAATGGCTGTTATGGGTAACGTTTATAGGCTTTGCCAGGCGACATGCCAAGGGGTTTCTGGATAT
Organism: Eunapius fragilis; assembly: GCA_963681505.1. Lineage (NCBI taxonomy): Eukaryota > Metazoa > Porifera > Demospongiae > Spongillida > Spongillidae > Eunapius > Eunapius fragilis. The sequence continues at coordinate 5,958,390 of OY811974.1, read as the reverse complement.
TCTTTTAAGTTCAACCGTCATACGAATGATTTTTTGGTTTGGTGATAGAATGAATAACTACTCGAAGCGCAGAGACAAAAAGAAATCGTATGCAGCTCTATATATATATATACCGCTTTGTGATATTTACGATTGTTTCTTTACCACATAAACAGTCAACCTTCTAATCCCCAAATGATAAACTGATAGTTGGTAGTGTAGCCAATAGTGTGTTGATATCGGTATATGTTTAATGGTTTGGCAATTGAATACAAGAATAATTTCAGTCAAATAATATTCCTATATTTATCACACAAACACAATATTCTGCAAGTATACATGTAGGACCATTACATTCCCCATTCATATTAGTCCTTTGTTTCCTTCTTTTCCACACCACTATTGCTTTTCAATCCTATATCCCTGCTACTTTCTCATAGATTGTTACATGTTTATTTTCTTCATGAGGTATGAGAAGGTAACTAGACAAACGGATCTGCTAGAGTCTACTGTTGGAGTAGGAGGGTGGAACGGTCCAAGGGAGGAGGAGGTGGAAGTCCAATTGACACTTTTACAGTACAGCTTGCTTTCCACCTCTTGCTCCACCACTAGACGCTAACCCCACTTCCACCTTCACAAGTAGATACCATTTGGGGATCCTAATACACAATCTTCGCATCTGGGAAGAGGGGTCTGCTGCAACAAGATATTGTTGCAGTCCAATTGGACACAGGTCATTATCACCCACATGAGTCTTCATATAAGCTAAAATTGCTTAGTCAATTGTATGGCTGGTTAAATTGCTGGGACGAGGGGTGTGAGAATGATGAATAACACCACTAAATTAAATGGAATTTTCTATTTACTATCTCTTATCTCATGAAAAAATTAAAAACAGATTGAACAAGTAATAAAAACATTAATGAGAACATTTAGGTAATAAGGGGTAATGTAATAGTACTATATTTCGCACAAAAACAATGTCCTACAAACTGATGGGCGAAATATAGGACTCTTATATTACCCCTTGTTATTAGACCCTTGTTTCCTTCCTTTTTACACCACAATTGCCTTCCAGTCCAATATGCCATCAACTTTCTCATAGAGAATGGTTTTATTACTTGTCCACTTTAGTAAATGTCTACATTCATTTACAAAGTGATACGAGACAGGGATGAGCCATATAATCAGTGTTGCCGCGGTCAGCCTTGACCGTCCAGCTGTCAGCCATAGAACATTTTCAAGCCCTGACTTTCTGATCCATTAAAAATAGGGTAACCGTCATACAAATATTTGACGGCCAAACCATTAAGAAATCAAGCCAGTCATATACAGTGATTGTAGCTGGACCTATTATTAACAATTTGAGCGATGAAGTACTTAATTGATTATTTGCCAGCAGTTATTTTAATTATGGCTTACCCGTTTATCGTTCTTGAATAATCTCACGGTTAGCTTACTTATAGATATTAACTATGATATAAATCGATTTTATGTCGTTTGTTATGATCAGAGATCGTATTGTGTACTAACTTGAAAAAGAACGGTTACCAATAACACTCGACATACATGTAGCCGGAGCCAAGTGATCAGGGATTCGCAGCCGTACATCGAATATAATATGACAGACGATGAAAATATGATAGTGTTATCGATATCCCTAGGTGTTATGTGCTATCCCTGGGTGTTATTTCTTACGTCCAGGTTCTTCAAAAGGCTTCGCTCTCCCATGTTTTAGTAGAACAAGCGGGTGCTTATTGTAAGGCGTTGAAGGTAATAGAGTCGCCATTGCACGTACACCTGCAGCTGTTAGTTTCCGCGTTTCTTTCAATTTAATTATTAACACACACCAGACATAGCTTTATGCCCTTGAGAAACAAATTAACCATGCATCACATAGTAGTTTTCTATATGTGTGCACATAAATGTACACTTGGTGGTCCACAGACCACATTATCAGAGATCTAAAATTATTATCCCATCAACGTATCCAAACCCTAATGTTTTTTATTTACCTTGTTATTGAAGCAGAAGAACTAAGATATAAATCCCTACATACATGTATGTTTAGGCTACGATTTTCACTGATCAGCTTGGCTACCTATAATCGTGAATTCAAAATACATAAGAACTGAATCTAACAGGCTTATGTAAGCGTCAATTCAATATCACGACTTCATCGGTCGTATATTGACCGTGACCGTGCCAGATAAGGTTTGAGCGACCTGCCGGTTACCAGATCGGAGATACCTGTGGCGGCTGGGTATTGATCGGAACCGTGATTGCCCACCAATTGCTAGTTGATTAAATCGGTCGGCCGTGGCAACTATGCCTAAATCCCACGATAGAAGTGACATGTTGGCAGAATAAGAATGGAAAAACAAAGGCTACGATCGTGACCATGTTCTAGAGCCATTGTGCATCCCAGCAGTTATTTTCACATTGTTCATATTAAATACCGTAATCAATAAAGTCACAAGTCGCAACTAGCGAGAGAAAAGGTTATGCACTTTTTTGTTTCGTTTAATGGCATCTGATATGCCTAACCTTTTTTAAACGAGGTGTAATCGTGTAATTCGTTGCAGTATTTACTGTATATTATATACAAAATAAATGATAGAGTTGATTCACTTTGTTACCAGACCTGGTGCATTTTTGAAGACAACCCTTGAGCAGTCTTCCTTATATATTTAAGTAAGCACCCCACGCTTTCGTACCATCAATAATTAATTTAAAATTAATTTTATGTAAATTAGTCTGCTATACATTTACTGTATGGTCATTGCCTATAAATTTTACATTACTGTTACGTAATTGATGATTGTCACAATGCACATTTGATGTCTGATTATCATTGCATGCCCATACACGTGCATGCATTGTATGGTTAGCTCACCCTGCATCGAAAAGTCCTTTTATTTTGCCCTGATGCATTCTTAGGACCCACACTGTTTCAGAAGTATAAGAAATTGATGTTAGTATACACAACGGATAAACCAATTAAACTCACAGACAATCCTTTTCAGTTGCATCCATGTTCTGCAGTAAAAAGAAAGAAAGCAATACACACATACGGCAGTCATGTGATATCAATGTTCGGTTAGTTAGCTTGCTGCACATTTGTCTCTAATTCCGTGCAGTAATAATTTATAGAAAACGAATGCTTTTTTTGTAAGTATTTGCATCATATCAAATGCATGCATACACATCAGGCATGCAAGACAGGTATTCTGCGCATGACGTTAATTTGTTACAGGATACTTGCATGGTGATTTGTTTTATCTTTTGTATGCAAGCCTTCTTCCATCCAACTGCTGTAATGAATTCCAGTGAATCCAGGTGATAAAGCACTAGGGTAGATTAAGGTATAGTTGGCAGGGTTTGGTACTCTACACTACGCCAAAGCGGCACAGAATATTACAATAATCGTACACAGGGTTTATGTTTTCAGTGCACTGTGCAAATTCTATTTGTTTATCTATTTTGATTTCTAAAAAAACAAGGCGGTAATTGCTACCTCTACTATTTATGAAAATCGGCGCGTTAAACACTGCCCCCACTAGAAATGTAAATTGGTGCAAAAGTTCATGTGCATGTGGTCGGTTATGAATGGAAGGAGGATTCCATCAATACAAAATGTTCATTTATGTTTTTTTAACTGTCTATCCCGTTAGACGCGAGTGACGTTTTAATGACATTCATGATACTGCAGGATTCCTATATGTAGGTTCCGACCAATGCCCTATTATTTCATTGATGATCTTTTTTTATGTCATGATCTATTTTGGATTAACTATAACCCCCTAGTATTGAGGACGCTATATATCCAGAGATTACCCCACACTCATAAATCCACATTGCATTACAATCCCTCCGCTACGCAATATATTTACGTACACATCAGGACAAAAAAATTTATCCAATGTGATGCAATGTGTTTCAGTAACCTTTTGTCCTAGGATTAAAACTTTTAGTCCCACCGATAAAGTCTATGTAATCGCATGACAGGTTACCTATGGTATACCAGAGCTACAAATATATCCATGTGTTGGATTTCAATTCCTCTACACCAGATGTAGCTTTTAAGTTAAGTTTCGGGCCTTGTTCATTTTGACTGCTCCGATACACTTTGCCATAGTCTACGAATCCTGCTAATTGAATCTGTCATGTAGTACTGCTCCAGCTCCTTCAGCTCGATACAAAATTATTATACACTAAGATGCAAAGTAAAGTAGTTGAGAGGGCACTGTGACCTGCGGGCATGGGGGAGTTGTAATCACATGCCAGAACGAGTCATTCGACCTCTGATATTGCCATGCCATGTGAGTGGGAGTATGGAGAGAGCTCAGAGAGGTCATTGTTTCACAGAGACCTTGCCCACACCAGACATTCTATAGCTGGCTGGGACATAAGACCATTATATCTCACCACTCTGCTCAACTTCTTGTGTGCGTCATGTCACCAGGCTGGTGAGGCAGCCTTGCAGCAGAGGTACGCAACTCCATTCCGATGAAACCGTGCGTATTTCCGGGCCAGTTATATTATCTTCCTATTATCCAGGGCCACCAAAGCCATCGCCGGGCTCGGGGGAAAATGTTTCCTGCGCCCCTAAGATATTTCACGGTCTGAGCCCGCAGAAATTAGGCTGCCAGCTCGAAAAAACTAGCCATGATGAACCATTTATTAACGACCCGGAGACGTTGCCTAAAGGCATGTCGGGGCATGGCATTAAAGGCCCGGGACCCTGTACGGGGTTTTTGCCCCTCTCTCTAGTCTCGCAAGCCCAGTGCAGACGTACACCGGGCTATGACGTGGACTGGGGACTAGCACGAGTAGTACGTCTGGTGACAATGCATATTCAAACATGCTATTTAATCTCGTTGTCAGAGGCATAAATGACTCCCAGGCATAAATGACTCCCCCTGTGATTTACGCCTAAGGTGTAAATGACTCCTCCTAGGCATATATGACTCCCCACGTGAATTCCATAAGCCATGTGTAATTTTTGAAGTGAGAAAGCTAGCTCGCATGGACAAGGACGAATTCAGTGTTGTCGAGAATTACCTGCGTATAGGAATCAATATCCTGAGGGAATTTCGAAGGAAGATAAGGCCAATCTAAGACGCAAATGCAAAATCTTCAAGTTCGACTGTGGAGTGCTCTATTTCAAAAGAGTAAAGAAAGGCGAAGGTGATGGAGAAGGGTGGAAGATTTGTGTTAAGTTAGAACTGAAGGCGAAAAAAGACGCATTCTCGTGTCATGCCATCCTGGGATTGAAGGTAAAACTGAACGTATGTATTATTCAGCCAGTACGATAATTTTAGAAAGTGTTCCTGCATCATGGTTGTGCATGAATTGTCGATCTGTATAAGTAGCAAGCAGACTGTGATGTTATATGTCTTTATCAGTGATCAATATACATTAGCTCCAACTTCAAACTTCCCAAGGCAGGAGTCAATTTTGTCTAGGCAGATAACAGGGGAATCAAATACATGCATGTACATGTACGCCTGGCAAGATCGACGGGGAGTTAATTATGCCTAAGGCTGTAATAACTCCCGGGAGTCACTTTTATCAGGGGGGAGTCATATATGCCTAGGCGTGAATTACTGGGGAGTCATATATGCCTAGGCGTGAATGACTAGGGAGTCAAATACGCCTAGGCATATATGACCGGGAGTCATATATGCCTGGGCGCGAATGACTGGGGAGTCAGTATTTAGGGGAGTCGTTGGCGACTATGACACCGTAACCGCGTCACATGATAAACATTATTCATAATCCTAAATTACATAAAACATGACACAACAGCGGTTAAGATGCATTATAAATGCCTCGTTTGTGGTTGAAAAGCCTGGCCAACGTAGGAAGATAGATACCTGCCCAGATATCCTTACTTGTAAAGAATGCCGTTGCTGAACCTTCGAATGAAGCCGCTGTTAGTGATAGTTATTTTAGAGTGCGTACGCTTGCCTTCGCTACTACAGACGTCTAGAAAGAATTGTCAAACGGATAATACTCTAAATACAACTATGGACTTATCTGCTGTTCGTCAAAAGCTTTAGGGAGCACGTAATAGCACAAGGACTTGCCACTTAGACTACCAGTCGGAAGGGTAACAAAAACATCTCTCCCTGCTTCACAGCCGATTCCTGTGGTTTACGCAACTGCGAATAGCCAAGAAATGTAGCTGCTGCATTATAGCGTCTAGAATTGCCGATTCGGCCATATTAAGGAATTAATGCAATACAACGGCAAGAGGTCACATGACATTGTGTAAACTGTAATCTGATTGGGTCCGCTGGAATTAGCGTCGGAATAAAATATAATTGTGGCCGATTTCTCCAGACGTACTACTCGTGCTAGTCCCTAGTACACGTCATAGTACGATACGTCTGGCTTGCCAGAGTCAGACTACCCTCTCTCGTCGGTACTGCGATCGTCCGATAGTATCGATGACCGCAGCGAATGATGAATAACCGCTTCGAATTATGGATGACCGCTGCGATTGATAGATGTCGCTGCGTTCATCGAAACATCCAGCGATCGTCACGAATGATGGATGGCACTCGAAATCAAGTATCGGATTTTGGGAGGTTTGGCGTTCCATATGTGTGTGTGTACGTGTACATGTGTGAGTGCGTGTATGCGTGTGTGTGCACGTGTGTGTTGTATGTGCATATGTGTTTGTGTGTGCGTGCGTGCGTGTGTGTGTGTGTAGCAATCAAAACAAGAGCCTTATACACACGCTATGAATATTAATTCGGCGGGGGCGGGGAAAAGTACCACATTGATGGACGCCTATGCTCTGACTGCGTAGGTGCGTAGAACGGATACAATACAAAGACCATGATTAAATTTATTGCACATGACCCACAGAATGGTAAGGGGTGTGCAACCCACTCCCCTCCCCCTCTTCATACAGGCTCCACCCCCATTTCGCCATTGCACATCGGACCATCGGGCCGGGAAACCATGAAGGTCACGACCAACGCAGGCGAAAGTATTTTTGGATCAACACTTAGATTATCTGTGTTAGGGATGCCTTTTTTTGGAGTGAGGATGACAAAATGACAATGCTAAGGGATGCCTATTTTCCTTAGGCAATGTCGAGTTTCCTAAGAAAATTGGAGCGGGCATGCCAAAAATCCTACGAAAAATGAAATGCGGTATACTCTCGTGTCAAATCTCTTTGCACGCGTGCCACTCCTTTCTTTACAACACGAAGTATATAACAATACGTCAAACCCACGTACTATGCACATATTCAGAGTGAATCGTAATACATAGTTAAAGTCACTGGGCTAGCTGAATCGGAAACCCATGCAGTCCTACCTTTCTGTTGGTGCACTCAATTAAACTGTGATAAACATTAAGAGGTCACCAGACCGGATCGAATGACTGGCATGTGACGGTTGTAAATACAAAGTAAACTTTACTATATCGAGGACTAGGGTCAACTATCGATAAGGTTTTGAGCTTATCGGTAAGTAAATGCCTCTTGTCGAATATATAAAATTTACTGAAACCGCTCTACGCCTATCGTTTAAAAACGTACCGATAGCTTCCTCTGTAGATTAAGGTGTATATAGAATCCTTAGTGTTCGTTCAAAGATCAGCTAGCAAATGCCAGTCCATAACCATAGAAGATTCAATTGAACCACTATTTCTCGTTTTGTTGCCATATCCAAAAATTGTCCATACATCGGTGGCCATCCTGCATTTTATTTCAAACTATAGCGTGTCCCCGTGAAAAATAACGGGCTGATTATTCGTCTCGCTGTTATTCGTCTCACTATTCATTTGCCAGATGAACAGTTGGTCTACCTCCTAGCTCCTCAATTTTTTACAGTTTTACCCATCGTTGCATACATAATAATCTACCACCTGCTCTAACATACGGTTACTATACGCAACCTCTATAACATGCCCGCGCAATTATTATGTCAGATAGTCGCTAGGCCGAGTATATAAATGAGTTATGCGGACGTACGTACGGACGTACGTCCGTATGTTGGAAATAATAGTATTACACCAGCGTGTCCCCGTGAAAAATCACGGGCTGACTTTCGTCTCGCTGTTATTCGTCTCGCTATTCATTTGCCAGATGAACAGTTGGTCTACCTCCTAGCTCCTCTTTTTTTACCGGCTGTTTTATCAAATGTTGCATATATAATCTATCACCTGTTCTAATATACGGTTACTACGCAACCTCTATAACATGCCCGCGCAATTTCAGATAGTAAATTCAAGAAATATTGAAAAAAAAAATTAGATATCACATGTGAAGTGGAAACCAGCTGTCATTGCGACCGCCTTTTGTGTGGGAGGTGGTCGTTCCTATTGGTAGCCAGGTACGCGTACATACCTAGCAACCAATCGGTGCTGGGCCGAGTATATAAATAAGTTACATGTACGTACATCCGGACGTACGTACGTTGGAAATTATAATATTAGCACGGGAAAAAAATGCGTCGAATCATTTCAAAGATTTTCCTGATGATTTGTTAGAGGAAATCCTATGGTCAATCATTAATATTGCATGATTGAATACTACTTTCATATCTGAAATCATCAATAAATATATAATCATGTGGGTATTTCTCATTTCATTCAATTGGGAAATCAATAGTTATTTTAATTGTGGGATTTGTCTATGGATATCGTAGATAAATCAATAAGGAATTCAATTGTGAAATATGCTGCAAATCATCACATTGATGTTTACAAAATCCATTACATGTGTCCTTAATACTTCACATAACAATTAGAAAAGGCATATAATTGTACATAGCAGCAAAGATATGTAAGCAGTCAAGATCAGCCATGGTGCTATTTGAGGCTATTCTTCACGTTCCTCACGACGAGTCGAGCCGCACGAACAGTGCGCGCTCTACAAAGTTTCACCAATCGTTGTCGTTCGAAAGCAGTTCTTTCTTCGTCACTCGGCACACACGCTTCTGATATCGGTACTGACTGCACTGAAGTGTGAATTCTGGAAATGCCTTCCACGTCATCAACAGTAAGTTCGCCTGCTTGAAAGGCGGTTTTCACTGCTTTGTCTCGTGCAGCCTGCAAAAAACGAAATTGTGCTCTAAATAGATCTGTTACGTTATTTTATTTTCAACGTACGTGTGTTATGCGACTTCTCTTTAGTGCCAAACATCTTCTTCTCTGGATCAGATTTGATAAGCAAAGTAGCCCTTCTAGTTAAGTTGTATAGAAATCCTATACATCAGAGCACATGCATTGGCGTAGAATAATTAAATATAAATGCCTCTATACCTTGAGCCTTTTACTGAGGGCAGCTGCGTTTGGAATGGGGTACTTCTTGAATGTCAAGAGTGCCTCTACTGAACCGATCAGCTGTTTTCGAAGATCCTCGTCAAGTTCCTTCCAAATCTTTGCCTCCATCGCTTTCTTTAGCTCTTCTGCGTGTTGATGAAATGCATCTTGAAGAATGTTCTATGATCATGAGCATAACATTATGATACCACGCCATTTTTATATTTAGATTATACATGTATACAAACCAGCAGTATGCGGTCTTTGGCTCCTGACTTTGAGGCTTGTGGTTATTTTCTGTGCGTGCTTCTAAAGCAAGGTGGATTGCAATGCATCCATGTATGCGTATACGAATACATGATCATGACGGCTTACCGTCTAACTATGCTACGACATCTTCTATAGCGGAAACACGTTCATTTAGCTCCTCCAATTTCAAGATCCGTTCTTCCATTAGATGTATCTGGCTACGAAGTATTGTCTCTTCTCTTTCTGTTTCATGGTCTGCTAGAGCAGAGTTTCGCGTTGCCTTCCATGACATATTTTAAAGCACGTGCGTGCACGTGAACTGCGCATGCGTTGTAAACAGCAAAATGCCTACAGTTCGTGCTCAGAAAAGAGTGTATGGGGCTATATGCCTGCAATTATGCAAAATGCAAGAACAAATGGAACGGGTACCACTGCTGTACAGATGAAGAGTTATGGCCGGTGTCACGGAATTGTTTATCCCCCTATAATTTCATCCCTCCGGATAGTGTATTCCGGAGTAATTTATCCTCCGGGGCTAGATTATTCCGGGATAGATTATCCTACCTTGAAATATTTCCCCCCCCCCCCCCCCCCCCCCCCCCACCATGGCCTCCCACCCCAATCCCAACCATATATTAAACATAACCACGTGAACAGTTATTGTATACCGCACACAAAGCACAGCAGCTGTCAGATGGATGGTGAAGAATACAACGATATGGTTCGTTTCCTTAATTGCGAGCAAAGACGATAAGCACCGAACTTGGCCTCGGAGGGTAGAAGAATCTAAAGATAAGGAGGCAAAAATGGCATATCACAAGAAATGCGAATCGAAGACTTTGCCACTCATGACGGTCTTCTGTTTAAGACGAACAGGTGGAAGAAGCATGAGACTGAAGCGTTGTCGTCTATGCGCGCGGAGGATCAAAGCAGGTACCGAGTGATTAAAAAGGAATGAAAAGATGCGCCTGCTCGAGAGCGTCCACAAAGATCCAGCAGGGGGTCACTTTGGTGTTCATAAAAAGTAAGCACCGCATGCACTGCTGCTTTTTGATTTGATCAATTGCATTTATGAAGTGCCTGTATATCTGATGTTTCCTTTGACTGCGTGTACATGGATTCTTATTACAGGCAAGTGAAGATAGCTGAGCGGTATTACTGGAAAGGCATGACTAATGATGTAGCTGAATATCGCAAAGAATTCTACTCTTATGCAAAGCAATACCTATGACTGTGGTGTATATTTCTGCAAGGTAAACTCTTTGACGTTATATAAATCCATATTGCTACATGCCCATTACAGTTTGTAGAATGTATATTGCAAGTAAATTCACTCTGAACTTTGTAGTAAGTTATTGGTGCATTGCAGTTACTACAGCCACATTGTATTCTAATATAGACAGACAGCATTGAACTTCGCTCGTGGCTAGCTGTGCAATTGCTAGAATGGTATATAATTATAAATGTCCAAATAGTTTTCCATTTATATGTTCATGTCTCCATACAGTTCAATGTCATCAGTCCACATCAATGCCAAAGCTGCTGTACAGTCAATGTTATATTTGTGCTCTGCAGAAGTCCTGCCTGTTGTGAAAACTACAGTAGACAAGGTACACCTGTACACATCTACAAAGTGGGTCAGTATATGCACTATAAATAATCTCTTCATATATACAGTTTACAAAGTTTTAATAACCAACGGTGAAGGAGTGCAGGGTCTTCAGTGCATGTAGAGTATAATATCTTCGTATAGTTGAACAGTATACATACAAGGACTTATTGCCACGCTTCAAGTCACCGATTCCTGAAGTGAGCCCAATTGATCCTCTACACGAGATATGTATAGTTATGAAAGACAAGCAAAGAAATTTAGGCATTTGTTGACAGGTAAAAGGGTTTAATGAATTTTTGTGGGTATGATGAACTACATATGTACATTCTGGGATCAACACATGTCATTTGCCACTTTACTTGAGACATGTCACAAAAATGAGGTCAGCCACAAATGTTTGTAAAACCATTTGTCATGAGTTATCTCCTGCAGGAACATCTGAAGTTGATTTGTCAGAGAACCATTAATTCTATCCTTTTCAATGTTTACATTGATGGAAGATGTGGCAAGGTTTTCAAAAAAAAAAATTAACGTCAGTAAATGGCCTATTGATCACTGTCACGTTGCAAGTTTTAAATTGCACTCTGGGTAAATGAGATTTGTAATCTGTTTATGCAAATAGGTGGACGCAGTCGAGCTTTTTCTGTATGGTATTGCCATTGAGAGGGTTATGGAGGCAACAGAGCAAACATCCTTGCCTTAGATGTTTTGTATCCAGAGGTATGTAAATTTTGTGTGAGTTAAAAATAATATCACATCAGGCGTCTATTATGTGTATATGAAGTTGATGTTCTATTTGATTTCTAACGAGCAAAGGATGAAACGAGAAGAAGCAACAAAGTATTACGTGGAGAACGTTATGCCTGATAGTTATTTGTGATTTTGTGTAATGAAATGATTTATGGCTGATAACTTTATATAGTTTCAAAAGACTAGTCGCAGGGACGGGACCAACGCAAATTGGCGTGATTTGTAATTTCACTCATTTTTGCATGTTGCATGCATGTGCCCGTCGTGATTCACAGCACAACTTCTGGCTATATAATAGCTCCCCATATTCCAGCATCTATAGATCTTGAGGTCTATTGTATTTGCGAGCACACACACGCACACACACGCACACACGCATGCACGCATACACACGCACATCCACGACACAGTATGCATGTACTTTGCACCAGAGATAATATTTCATTCCCACTCACTGCACAACACCATTCTATAGTTTTGGCCTGTGCAGAGGCAAAGGTCCACTGAACATATTTCATTTGGAATCGTCGTTATTATTATTTAATTTAATTTTCTGTTGTCCTGAAAAAATGTAATTATAAGTACTGCATCTATAAAAAACCAGAGATAATATACAATAATACATCAAACACTACTCCACACGCACTTACACCTGCACGCACACACACGCGTGACACACACGCATGTGCACACACACACACACGCACGCACGCACACAAACACACACACACGCGCGCACACACAGATACAAACACACATACACGCACACAAACATGCACGCGCACGCACAGACACAAACAAACACACACACACACACACACACACACACACACACACACACACACACACACACACACACACACACACATTTAAATTGTTTTTTTTTTGTGGGGGGGGGGGGGGGGGGGGGGGGGTTATTCCGAGGGAGGATAAACTATTTCGGAATAATTTATCCGGGGAGATAAATAATTCCGGAATTGATTACCGGTGGATCAATTGTTACGGGGGATAATCTATATCGTGACACCGGCCGCTGGTTTCGCCAGAAGCGTTTTCTGAGTCGCGACGAGTTGGACAGACTGGATAGAACGTTTTGAGGCAGTGGCGGTGTTAAACGACTGGGACGATGCAGCTAAGCTCCGTTGGTTGCCTGTCCGACTGTCAGGCAAAGCTCAGACGGCGTGGAAAAGGCTAAGTCCTGAGGTGAAAGCAGACTACGAGGCGGCGAGGGAAGCTCTGGAGAAACGCTTTGAGCCTCTAAGTAAGCGTTCATTGTATTTTATCGAGTTTCAGGCGAGGTGACGCAAGGAGGAAGAGACCTGGAGCGACTTCGCGGACAAGTTGCGGGTCTTGGCAGATAAGGCGCTCCCTGAAATTGAGGATAAAGCAAACTATCGAGCGTTTTCTTACTAATCCCCAGGTTGCCTTTGCAGTTCGACAGAGGCAGCCTAAGACTTTAGATGATGCTGTGGCCTGCACGCTGGAGACCGAGTCCTACCTCTTGCGGGGAGCAAGGACACTCGAGTGGCTGCTGTCACGTGGTACCAATCCTGGGTCTGCGTCGCCTGCAGCAGTCCCTGAACAGGAAACTCTCCTGAAATTCTTCCAGTCGCTGTCTGTGCGGATGGAGAAGATGGAAAAGACAATGGAACGCGGCTCGCAACCCTCACGGCAACGAACTCGAGGAGACGAAGCAAGTGTACCACCTACATGTTTGAAGTGCGGTCAGGTTAGTCACTATGCCAGGGGTTGTGCTGCTAAGAGTGGCCGCAAGCAACAGGAAAACTAGCAGCCCTCAGCACTAAAAACCAGGTGTGCGAGGGCGTAAATACAATGGTTCAATTGGATAGTACAAGTACATGTAGTTTTAGTCTATCTGTAAATCCAGCTTGTTCACACTTTGTATCAGCCAGTGTGATGGAAACCCAGCAGAAGTGCATGGTAGACACTGGGGCAGCAGTTAGTAACTTGAGTAGTAAAGTCTGGAGTGCATTAGGGGGTGAAAAGATGTTGCAGCTGCCCCCGTGGGGTGGAAAACAGATTGTTGGTGTGGTTGGCAGTCCTGTAACGGTGCTGGGAGTGTGTACACTAGATTTGAGATTCACAGACCTAGTAATCCAAGCTGATTTTGTGGTAGTTGACTGTCTTGCAGTTGAGTCCATCATTGGTCTCGATTTTCTTGAAAGGCAGGGCTGTGTTGTTGACTTACCTAACAAGCTTCTCCAGGTCAGGGGTCTGTCAGTTCCTTTGGTGCACGCCCAGGACACTGACGGCTCTCAGCAGATTCCAGCAGATGTGGCCGTGGTAGAGACACTATCTATTCCACCATTCAGTGAAAAATATGAAGTGGAAACCAGCTGTCATTGCAGGCCCGTAGCCAGACTTTTATGTGGGGAGGTGCTCATTAGCCATTATAGGGACCATGCATCATTTAGGGACTACACAAACGCAGCAAGGGGGTCTTGGGGAACGCTGTGAGGTCCCCCAGCGCTAAAGCTTTTTTACTACATCACGCTCAAACCGCTACAAAAACATTCACATAATATACTGTTATGCACATCATTTCAAAAAATGCTCCGTTTGTTTCCTCGTATGCACGGCTGCATCAATTGGCATTATATATTTAGTTAAGTTACGCATCCTCCATGCCTGACAGAGGCTCATTACTCCCTTCTGTAGTCTTGCCCCACTTGGTGTCACTTCATCACAGTATTCAACTTCGTTGGTGTCTTCGGTGTTGGTGGCTGCAAATGGAATTGCAGGCTCTGGCTCGATAACAGGTGAAGTGATTGCAGCTGTGCAGGTTTTTTTCTTCGAGGGATTGGGTAGGAAATAGTCAAGGCTACAGCAGCTTGCTGCAGCTCTATTCCTCTCCTTTTCTTGCTGCTCTCGACGGCCCATTATTTTTAAACGGATCGACCAGCTAGCCTTTAGTAATGCTGTTAAATTTACAAGTAAAACAGACAAGATACATGTAAATGCATACCCGTTACCTGACGTTGGCAGCTTTCTGCGTACAGGAACTGTTAGTGAGTCACAATCAACGGAATAATCGAACGAAATATACGAAAGAGGTGCACGCGCAAGCAAAATCAGATAACTCGTTGATAATAGCTGAAAATTAAAATTCTCTCATTGCCGAAGGACTGGAGTACTTCGATAATGATGTTCGTCACTGCTTTGCTCTATCTACAGCTACAATGCTTGGAAACAGGCACAACTCAGCCTTAGCAGAGGTGGTTTAGGGCTTCGCCGGCTTTCAGAACATTCATCTGCCTGTTATATAGCATCTCTAAGCATGGCTGGCATGTGCTCTGAGACCAATCAACACCTGTTGAATGCCATCGATAAGTTTAATGAACATGTTTTTAATGAGGATACAGTTACATTGGAAACTATCAGGGGACATCATGCCGCCAAAAGATGCTTTCGAACAAATTGGAAGACAGCCTGTTTGCACAGCTTTTTTCAAAATCATCATTGCCTGACAGAGCTCGCCTTTTATCAGTTTCATCTCCCCATGCTGCAGCATGGCTTTCCACAGCTCCTTCTCCTGGTCTCAATCTGCAGTTGGAGCCTTCTGAGTTCCAAGCAGCCTTACAATGGTGGCTTGGTGTTAGTATCTCAGGCTCTCAGGGTGCCACATGTCCTCACTGTCCAGCTCATTCTTTGGACCCTTTAGGCCACCATGCTTTGACATGCAAGCATGGGGGCGATGTGGTCATTCGTCACAACAGGCTTCGGGATGTATTTGCAGAGTCATGTAGGAGAGCCTGCATAAGTGCACAGGTGGAGGTTGGGTACGGCTTTACATCTGAGGAGCGTCACACGCGACCAGCTGATGTCCTGGCAGCAAACTGGATGATGGGAAAGCCTGCTGCATTTGACTTTACTGTCACATCACCGCTAACCTCAAGTAATTTACCTGAAGCGAGTGTGACAGCAGGGTCTGCAGCCTTTGCAGCAGAGGAGAGAAAGCATAAGGCCAATGACTCCAAATGTGCAGAACTGGGTTGGGTATGCATCCCAATAGCTGTGGAGACATATGGGTGTTGGGGCACTGAAGCAAAGTGGGCAATATCGCAGCTAGCCTCTCGCTTGGCCACACGTCAGAACTGCCCAAAGTCTACATCTGTCACAGCCCTATATCAAAGGTTGAGCATGACCCTTGTTAGGGCAAATGTGAGGGCTCTGCTGTCCAGGGCCATCTCAGACACCGGCTACTGATATATTATTTAGTCTAGGTGGTAGGTAATTTAACGTTATGTGCTTGTTTATCTGTATTGTACAAGTTTTTGTCTGTATTAAAACTGAAGTGAAAAAGGAAAAAAAAAAAAAAAAAAACAAATAATTTAAAAATTATAATTATTGGTGACAATTAATTATGTACGCATCGTACGTACGTGATAGTGGCGGTGCGCGCGTATCGCGACTTCAATAAACATAATAACTTATTCAAAGTGGCCGGACCTAATGACCATCGTGGGGGCCCAAAGCACCCTCTATGGCTACGGGCCTGCCGTTGCGACCGCCTTTTGCTCAGATGTGTTAAGACTGACTACACATAAAATAATTAAATGGCTGCTAAAGGAAGCTTTCATTCATAAATACTCATGCACAGACGTAACCACAGATTAATAATGTCAAATACACTTTGGTTGGCATATGGAGAACGCGTATATAATGTTGTTTCTATGACAACGGTTACGCACGGTGAAATAATCGACTTAATGTTAGAATTGAAAACCCGGGCGATAAATGAATAGTTTTTCGCATGTTTCTGCAGTTCTACTTCTGGGATACCCACATTTAATCATAATACTAGGCTTTTTGTTCACTATTTCGAAACGCTTCGAGCGCTTGCACACAAACGTTAGAACTGCAAAAAATAAATCATTTTCGTTGTGCAACTTAAGCAAGCGATGTTACATTTCGTTGTGCCCACACACAATAGTTAGACCAGTATCAAATAAACAATATAACAGCTTTTGTCCACAAACAACGATATTAAATCACCCGGGTTTTGCGAAAACGTAAAGAAACGCCCGCATATTTCGGAGCGCGATGCAATAAACTACTAAGGTTGCTATGGCAACTATAAATTGAATTAATTTGCGGGATCATTGAACAAAGATTTGGTATAAAGAGAATAGCTTAGAATTACCCAAACTTAGACAATAGCGGAAGTGATTCGCGCAATCTGATTGGTCAATTGCAGGTATCTAAACGCGGTAGAAACCTAGAGAGGGACTCTAAGTGCCAGTGGGGGGGATTCTAAGTGCCCCGGGCACTTAGAATCTCCCCCACTGGCACTTAGAATCCCTCCCGTTATCGTTATCGCGTTGCGCGATAATGTATTGGTTGCTACGTACGCGTTGCTATTGTCTAAATTGGTTAGACACTGAAACCGAGGGATCTACGTAATTTAGAATCCCCTCGGGCCCTTAGCAGCGCCCTCGCTACCGCTCGGGACGCTACAGCCCAGGGCCCTCGGGGATTCTAAATTACGTAGATCCCTCGGTTTCAGTGTCTAACCTATATATAAAAGCGGCATGTTGTAATGTTTGAATTTGCAGAAAATTCAAATTCCAAATATTGTGTAGCCAGTCTTAACATAACTGAGTGTGTGGGAGGTGGTCGTTCCTATTGGTTGCTAGGTACGCGTACATACCTAGTAACCAATAGGCGCTATAGGTATATACATGAGTTTCGCGGACTGTACGTTGGTATTAGATTAAATTATAATATTATTATTATTATTATATATTTTTTGAGTGTCATTATTGAATTCAAACTGGATAATTCTTTTTAGAGCCACCAAAGGAATTGGCGAAAAAAACAGCGCCGGGTCTCTGTGCCAATTGTCAGCAAAGTATGTCCAGTGAATTCGCTACACGCTAATGCCAACTGATTGTTTATTCGATGTAGGAAAGTCATCTACGGAAACTCTCGTTGACATGGAAGCTGTAAAGAGGTAACATTGGAAGTGTTGTAGTTTTGTGATATTGGCAGTACTTTGGTGTTGAAATAAGTGTTAGACAAACTTGTTGCCCACGCGGATTGTGCACGCGGATTGTGCAGAAGAAGTCACTGTCATTGTGGCATTGAAAATTCTCTTTGTGAATGCCTTGTGTGTGCTTAGTGGGTGTGCCTTGTGTGTGCATGGTGAATGTGCCTTATGTATGCTTAGTGGGTGTGCATGTTGAATGTACCTTGTGTGCATGGTGAATGTGCCTTGTGTGCATGGTGAATGTGCCTTGTGTGCATGGTGAATGTGCCTTGTGTGTGCTTAGTGGGTGTGCCTTGTGTGTGCATGGTGAATGTGCCTTGTGTGTGCATGGTGAATATGCCTTGTGTGTACATGGTGAATGTGCCTTGTGTGTGCATGGTAAATGTGCCTTGCGTGTGCATGGTGAATGTGCCTTGTGTGTGCTTAGTGGGTGTGCCTTGTGTGTGCATGGTGAATGTGCCTTGTGTGTGCATGGTGAATGTGCCTTGTGTGTGCTTAGTGGGTGTGCCTTGTGTGTGCTTGGTGGGTGTGCCTTGTTTATACATGGTGAATGTGCCTTGTGCGTGCATGGTGAATGTGCCTTGTGTGTGTATGGTGGGTGTGCCTTGTGTGTACATGGTGAATGTGCCTTGTGTGTGTATGGTGGGTGTGCCTTGTGTGTACATGGTGATTGTGCCTTGTGTGTGCATGGTGAATGTGCCTTGTGTGTGCATGGTGAATGTGCCTTGAGTGTGCATGGTGAATGTGCCTTGTGTGTGCATGGTGAATGTGCCTTGTGTGTGTATGGTGAATGTGCCTTGTGTGTGCTTAGTGGGTGTGCCTTGTGTGTGCATGGTGAAGTGCTTTGTGTGTGCATCTTGAATATGCCTTGTGTGTGCATGGTGAATGTGCTGTGTGTGTGCTTAGTGGGTGTGCCTTGTTTGTGCCTGGTGGGTGTATGGCGTTTGTGACATGTGTGTGCATGGTGTGTACTTGGTTGCTGTCTGTTATTTTCATTGCACACTTCTGTTGATCTCTTTGTGTTGTTCTGTTCGATTATACTATGTTTTTATTCATGGTAAGCCGAATCAATGAAAACGTGGGCTATCTAGCTCTCATTAGAGCACACGCATTTGACAAAGACAGTAGCGTGCCAACAGAATTAGATAATAAATAATTTGATGCATCAGTTTACAATTGGCCGTAATTTAGTTTAGAATGATAGGTTTCAAAGCGATCTTCAAGATGAAGGGGAACCTTGCAAACTTTGCACCTGTATTGTGTTTGTGACCTTTTTTTCCCTCTTGCTCTGCAGACCTCACACTGGGGACGACCACCATATGGGGTGTCTGCTGGCACCCTTTCAATGAATGGGCGCTCTGTAAGTCTAAGTGGCAATTGCTGTTGTACAGTGAAATGTTTTGGCTGGTGTTTGGAGTAACCATTCAACAGTGCCTTTGCCACTGCAATGCGGAAATCCATCTGTGTGAGTTTGTTGCCATGCACTGTATTGTATAGGATTTGAGCATTCACTAAACAGAAATCCAGGAGGTGAAATAAAACACGCCTCCACCACTTGACTTGCCGATGTGAGTACCCGTAGTACAATACAAGTTGATCAGATTGATCCACTCCTCCCATGTACTTATTGTACTCGTCTACTGCCTTTGGTTTCCAGATTTTTTCATTACCCCCAGTTACAAATCTTGATCTTCTCTGCACTTCTACCATTGAGTCATCATGCAGTGTTGATAGCAAAAGGACATCCCTTTTGTCCTTCCACTTGAGGCACAAAACGCTGTCATCCATTGCCATCTCAGTGTACACTTGTCCTTTTTTTTAGCTTTTTTGATTTGAAAGTCTCTGTGAGTTCTTTCCTGTTTGCCCATACTGTTCCACAAGCTCCAAACCCTGCCTTCAGTAAGTCAGCAAACAGTAAGGGGGAGGAATAAAATTATCGCAGAAGATGTTGTACCCTTTCCCTTGCAGGGGTTTTGTCAGTGACATCACAACATGACGAGAAAGTCCTTTTCCATCATCTCTGCCCTGTATCTTGCCGGTGTAAAGCTCCCAGTTCCACACATAGCCGTTTGCTGAATCAGCAAGTACCCACGCCTTGAGACCCCATTTGTGGGGTTTTTTGGGCATGTATTGGACCCAGGAAAGACAGCCCTTGAAAGCTATCATGCTCTCGTCAACAGACAGGTTTTTATTTGGTACATATGCTGCCATAAAATTTGTGATCACTTTTTCCATTATAGGCCTAATCTTGTGATCGACGGCTGGACATTATGGTACTGAAGTTGTCATTGGTGAAGGGCCATTGGGAGCTCCAGTAACTTCTGTAAAGTGAAAGGGCATTATTTGCAACCGCTTACAGTATTTCTACCTTCTCTAGTAACCCCCCTGAGTGTTGGGAACCCAACAATACCCATACCAATCACCATGGCAAGGAGGGCATCTACCTCTTTGAGAGACATTGGTGTCCTTATCCAGTCATGATCTCTGGCTGTTGGATGATCAGAGAGGTATTGTTTATTTTGTCTGATGTAGTCCTCAGCATGGCGAGTAGTTTCTTGGTAAATGATTTCCTTCACCTTCTCATCGAACATTAGTGAAAGAAATCAAGAGGCTCTTTTCCCCTCATGTCTGGCACAACTCCCGGAACTTCAGAAAAATCAACTTTGTGGACAACGAAGCCAACCATGTGTGTGTGTGCGTGCGAGCGTGCATCAGTGTCGATGTAATGCGAGCATGGTTTTGATATGAAATTGGGGGTGGGGGTGAGATGAGCATGTACAGGTCAATGAAACCATAGGTACAATAAAATTGTTTGCGTACTCAGAGCGGGGATTGGGGATGAGAGCTGAGGCGGATCCGAGACGGAATAATCCTCGTTTGGTCCTTCATCTTCGGAGATGTATCTTTCAAATTCATCATCCGAATCATCACTAGCCAGACCATCAAGGTACTCAATTAGGTATTCTGGATCTGAAGACGGCAGCTTGCGTGATTTTATTGCCCTGTTTAGCGTTGAGTGTGGGTATTGCAGCTGCTGCGCAAAATTGCGCACCCGCCCGCTGGAATGGTTACGTTACGGCACAATTTTGCGCTGCTGCCCACGAAAGAGATAAACCTGTTGGAGATATATAGCCATGTAAATATGTCTCTCGTCAGGTCTATTGCCAGGGCCATCTTTGGTCAAGCTCTAATGTAGGTATAAACACAGAATAAATTAGTAACAATATTTTAAATAATAATTCTGTATGAGCATTTATTCCATTCGTGTATTGTCTTATAGTCATTTTGTAGGGTGCCGATGGTACCAGGAAAGGAAAGAACTTGGTTCTATTTGAGTGATCAGTGTACCACTTGGTCCTCATTTCGTGTATTTCATGTATTCAATCATAAAAAAATAAACCATGCTTTTTTACAAATACATTACAAACAAAAGGGCTAGTATACAATAAGTTCTATGGATCTTCCACAGATGATCCTGCTCGAGACAGGAGTGCCCGTGCGTTTGCTTGCATCAAAGTCAGGCTAAGCCTGCCATACAATAGACAGGTAGCATGGGACTTGGAGCAATTTCCCCTGGTGGCTAGGCGAGAGACAAGGCGTGATAAAGTCTGCATGGCTTATTGTTATTATTATTATTATTATTATTATTCTTATTATTATTGACAACAGAATACAGTTACAGCAGGATAAAAGGACAAACACAATTACATTATTATAAGTATAACTAACTTACATTAGATGCCGCTAACAAACCTACAGTTCTTCTAACTTATCCGGACATTTTCTCTCCCCATGATGGCCCTAGCCACTGACCTCACCAGTGACATGTTGAGGTGGCCATAGATGTCACCCAGCATTTTGGGTTTGGGAATGGCCTGGCCGATGGCAAGTAGAGAGGCAAGACAGGAAAAAACACTCTGGGCCTCCTTCCCCCAGTTACCGTATGTTTCTACAGCTAGGGGGATACATGTCCACCCCAACTCCTGGCATCTGGTGTCATTGGCCACATGCTTTCTTTTATTATTGTTTAATAATATCAATTAACTATTACAGATATATGATACAGGATGCACAAAACAAAATTTACCTACAGCATCAACATGCACAGTTTAGAGGAAGCGGGATAGGATGGCTCGAAAGTTTGCTCTCACAAGAGCTAAACTTAGTCTACCAAATAGTTCGTTACACACTAGCGACTTGGGGAGACCCTGCCTGGTGGACAAACGTGTGGCAAGTCTTGATAGTGCCTGAATAGCCTCAGTACCCCAACATCCATATGTCTCCACAACAAGAGGAATACAAACCCAGCCTAGTTCACTGCACCTTCCATCGTTAACCCTGTGCTTGCGGATCTGGGCAGCCATAGCAGCCGAACCTGCTGTCACACTCGCTTCTTGAAAAACATGTGCATTTAGCGTTGATGTGACAGACAGGTCAAATGCTGCTGACTTACCCAGGACCCAGTTTGGAACCAGAACATCAGCTGGACGAGTATGTTCCCTAGACCACCCTCCCATCTCTAGCTGTGGAGCAAGACAGGCACGGTGACAGAAATCGTTAAAGATGTCTCTCAACTTGTTATGACGGGAGACAACATCACCCCCCAACTTGCAACACAGTGCATGATGACCATAAGCATCCAAGGCAGCGTTGCACTGAGTGCAACTTTGGCCTTGAGCAACTTGTATACCGAGCCACCATTTTATTGCCACCTGGAATTCAGAAGGCTCCTGGTGAAGGCCTATGCTAGGGGATGGAGTAACTGATAGCCAAGCTGAGGCATGAGGTGATGAAATTGACAACAGACGTGCCCCGTCGATTGGAGTGGAGTTATTAAACAATTTCCTGAACTGACAATCCTCTATTTTGTTTGACAGGAACTTCTGGGTAATAGAGGAACAGTTGTTGTCTACAAAATCCGAAGTAGGATTGTTCAGGAGGATGAACAAGGTTGTTTTAAAGGTCCACAGAGTGATGCAAGTACCTACAAACCTCATAAGATGAGCCTGAATTGACAGCTGAGGCTAAATACGCAGCAGGAGAATGGTAGGACACACCCTAGACCACCTCGACTTAATCTAAGTTGTGCCTGCTGCCATGCAGAGTCAGAAGTGTCTACCGCAGTACACTCTGCAAAACACTGCCGCACCTCATCATCAAATAGAGTGAAGGCATCACCAGCTAAAGAAGGTGGGATAGATCTAGCCAGATGTATCAGCCTACAAAACCCTCCACATTGACGAAGTAAAAGCATCACAAGATGAGGATCTGAAGAACCTACTTGGCCAATTGCTGGAGTAACTTGGAGGCATCTGTACGCTTTTGAGCAATATACTTGGCACAGAACAAAAAATCTCCTATTGGGGCCCCTAGTATATCGAAATGAGGCACGTTGGATTTTTTCATTTCATTTGGGAATCTACTGAGATCATTGACACTGAATGATTCACATTTATAGACAGGTTGATATGAAGGCCAAGAGGAGGTTCCAAGTCTGTTATGATGGAAAGCACACGTAAAACAGCAGAGATGGACCGGCCACAACACCATCATCTATATACCACCGATGAAACAACAGAGAGGTACACTCACTGTCAGTATCAATGGCACAAACTACTTGATGTAAAACCAGACAAAAAAGCAGAGGGCCTAAGGGATCTCCCTGCTGGACACCTGATTCAGATGTAATGGAACCAAGAGTGTGCCACAGTATAGGGTATTGACCGTAACACCAGGTAGACCATGTTGTTATTATTATTATTGATACAATAGAATACATGGAATACACGAAACAAGACAATACACAAATGGAATAAATGCTCTTACAGAATATTGTCACTAATTTATTCTATGTTTATACCTACACTAGAGCTCGACCCAAGATGGCACTGGCAATAGACCTGATGAGAGACATATTTACATGGCTATATATCTCCAACAAAAGGCCTGATTTATGGCTGGTCTGACCAAAGGCAAGTATAGATGCGAGACGGTTAAAAACTTCACGTGCCTCCTTCCCCCAATTGCCATACATCTCCACTGCAAGGGGAATGCACAACCACCATAAATCCTGGCACTTAGCATCATTGGTTGTGTGTTTCCTGGCTTCAGCAACATGACCAGCTGTTCCCTCATAGAAACTGGATATGTTTAGGATGGCAGGGGTAAGAGGTGAGGTGACAGTGACATCAAAAGCAGCAGGGTGGCCTCTGTCCCAACTCTGAACTAGGATGTCTGCTGGGTGAGAGTTGATGTTCTTCCTGCTCAATCCGTAAACAACCTCTATCTTCACAGAAAGGTGAGCCCGACAACAGAATCCTGCCAGGATGTCTCGCAAGAGGTTGTGCCGAGTGACCACAAAACCTAAACTGCATGATGTCCTAGGGGGTCAAGGATCGTGTCCGGGCAAAAAGGGCAACAGGAACCTCCTGCTGTGTTCAGACCAAGCCACAATCTGAGGGCCATCTGACATTCTGCTGAATCCAAATGCAAGTTCAGACCTGGACAGGGAATAGTAGATATCCAAGAACCTGCAAAGGGGGCTGAAATCGATAGGAGACATACCTTATTAACTTGGGAGGAGGAGGGGATAGTAAAGATTGAAAAGCGAGCCCATCTACCTTCTAGGACAAGCTACTTTGAGATGGAGGAGAAGCAAGTATCGCCTCAATTGTGACAGCATCCTGGGGAGACACCTGAGAGTTGAAAACTGTAACTGCCTGCTGCAAGTGAGCGTTATCAAGATTACCAAACCCCAAAGAGGAAATGAAAGCTGCAGGGGAGTGCCCTGATAACAAACGAAGACTAAAACCTCCCATACTGGGACTGAGTTGAGCCTGTGTCCAATTGGGATCAGGGATATCTACAGCTAGACATGAGGAGAGGCAAGATTGAACCTCGTCATCACAAAACTTCAATGAATCTGAACAGAGGCTTGGGGGAGTGGTGCGTGACAGATGAACATGCTTGCAAAAACTTGCACATTAGCGTAGAAGTGAGAAAGCCACGTGAAGATCAATTTTAGCAACTTCCGTTACAGCCTTGAGTAGAACCTTAGAGTGGACATTTCTCTCTGCGATAAACCTGGAAACATGAATGAGATCTCCCAAAGGGGACCCCAGAATAACCATATTAGGATGGAGAGAAAACTTTACAGAGGTGGGAAAAAGGGAATTCCCATTTCTGCTGAAAAGTTCACACTTCTGGAGATTGATGTGTAGACCAAGGTGTGGACCCAGCTCCTCAATGAGACCCAGGGCACGAATCACTGCTTGTCTATCCTGGGCAATGACACCGCCATCAAGATACCATGCCTCTAGGGAAATGTCAATACAACCATCATCGGCCTCGATGCTGTGTATCAATTTATGCAGCACCAATGCAAAAAGCATAGGGCCTAAGGGATCACCCTGCTGTACCCCGGACTGAAACCAAATCCTGCCTAGAGGGTGAAACAAAGATGTGTGATTGCCATAGCACCAGGATACCCAAGGCATGAGCTCTGGAAAGAAGGTAGCACATTCCTCTAAAACAACCTGTCTGGAAACCAAGTTGAAGGCATTAGACATGTCTACCTTAAAAGCAACAACGTCCCCATGCTGCTAGTTGGCCTCCATGCAGTGTCTAAGGCTGTGGATGACCTTTTCCATCCCTGCCTTGCAAGCAACCCCGAACTGAGAAGGAAGAAAACTTGCCCTTTTAAAGGGTACATAAACACTTACCTGTCAGCCTCCTTAGGGTTTTGCCCACAGCTATTGGTCTAACATCTGTTGGTTGACCTTCCATGAACTTGTTGAGTGCAACCACTTACCACCAGCCAAATATACTGAAACCGATGGCGGGACTTTGCCTGCAGCATAAGATTGACCACGTCTCAAGGGAAGAGCCAATGGAAGTGGAGCGATGGATGGAGGCTGCATCTAACAGATGCTGGGCAGAAAGCCCTGAGGGTCCTGCTCCAGAGCCCCTGAGAAAGGTTTTAAGTACTGAAAGGATGTCAAAGTCTGGGCTGAGAGTCAAAGGGTCGGGATTGAAGTTAGGGATCACAGGAGGAGGGCAAGGATGGTGCTTGGCCTGCAATAACTGCCAGGTGTTATCATTTAAGGGAGCGACACCTTCTGAAGTAAGCATGCGGCATGCTTTGCTGCACAAACCTCAACGACCAAGGGACACTGCAGAATTGATTTCTTTCCTACGATTGTTCGGTGGAGAGCCTGTGTCAGCCCTGGAAGACGACTTTGTCTCACGGTTTTGAGCCATGGCCCACAGAGTAGAAAGGTTATTGCAAAGCCACAAATTGCACAGAGATTCAATGGGTGTGTGTGGGGCGTGGGACCCTCGGCGTACCATAGATGGAAGGACACATTTAGGGAGCAGAAAAAGTTTCAGCCATGCTTCTTCTGTATTCTTGTGAATCACCTCTTGCAATGCGGATGACAGGGCTCTGGCAAAAGCTGGCCTTGCCTTCGTCAGGATGAATCGCAGGGTCGGGTGATTCAGCTGACAGACCTGTTGGGAGGACCTGGGGCTGGGTCGAAGCGGGAGGAACATTAGTGGGTAAGACAAGCGCAGATTGCCTCTGACGGCAATGAATATGGAGCAAAGCGCGACGGGAGCAGGAAACTAACTGGGAGCATCTAGGACAGATAAACAAGTTCTGGTTCTTCATCCACTCGGAGGGTACCTCACCAGGGAGAGCGCCCTTAGCGTGGAGAGACATGTGGTTGTGCCTCATTGAGGGGGCGACGCGTGCAAGGCAACCCTCCACAATGCATTGCTTCCTGGTAGGAAAGCTTGAAGAGCCCTCATGGGTTGCTTGTGCGGGAGGCTGGGATGAATAAACAGGAGGGGGTAAGGAAAACTGCTGCGGGTGAAAGATTGGTGAAAGCGGGCACACAATTAATGGGGATGGCGGAGACACGGACGATGCGGGAGATTGCTGCGGTCGTCCAGTAGGTGATGGTTGGCGGTGATGCGGACGGCTGCTTGTGATAACGTTGGAAGCGACAGTTGTGAGGAATGAGGAAGCGGCGGTAGCGGCGATGTGGCAGGTAAATCATGAGGACGTGAGGAAAGGATTGGTCCGTCCTTATGCTCGGTACGGGAGGGTTGGGATCCTTCGGGGGGATGAGGAAGTGGAGACAACTGCTGAGAATCAAAATGCTGTTGAGTAGAGGGGGGAGACGACGACAGCTGTGAAGAGTGATCAAGTCTGAGGGAAGAGGGTGACTGAGAGGATGACGCCAATCCTGCGGTGTTATGGCAGCGCCCACGTCTGGCAGGAAGGCAGCCGGAGCAAGGGAGCTTGGCCTTAGCGCACGCGCAAAATTTGCACCGAGCATTGACACCGTTGCAGCAACAACATGGACGCGAATTGTAGCTAACCTGAGAGGAGGGACTGTGGGATACCTGAGAATGACTTGAGGGGAGGCCATGCTGGGTGTCGGGCGCGTTTTGGGAATACGATCCTTTCCGACGGCGCGCCATTTAATTATTATTATTCTAATTGTTATTTTAAGAGTAAGTATATGGTAAGAAGAGCGCGAACCACGGAGGCACATGATAGCTTATCTAAGTAGGAAGAAGCTCACTTTGCATCGAAGCCAGAATAGTGTTTTACTGTACGGTTGTTCCTGCTTATACCAGCGGATATTGAATGATGCTATTGCTACGTAACCGCGGATTTAATTTTGGCAATGTGAGGAAATCTATTTTAGCTATCGTGTGATTAGAGCATGACAACTTTTGAACGGAACGAATTTTGTATGGGGAGGTTTCAAAATCTGTCTCATCAGTGAATACGCTACAACCGATCGTTTGTACGATGAACAAAAGGCAACGAACGCTTGGATCAACAAGTAAAGAAAAACATTCTCTAACGAGATAGTTGGTGGGATATAGAAATTGGAGGCAAAGGTGGTGTAAAAAGGAGGGGAACAAGGTTTTGAGAAAAGGGTAATGAGACACAAATCCTATATTTAGCACGTGTAAATGTAACAGAAAAGAAGTGCTAAATATAGGATCTTTGTCTCATTTACCCTTTTCTCAAAACCTTGTTCCCCTCCTTTTTACACCACTACTTTTTCCAATTCCTATATCCCACCAACTTTCTCGTTAGAGAATTTTGTTTTCTTTACTTGTTTCCTCTATTTTTTCATTACGATTATGACTACTGGCAAGTACCCCCCACCCCCCCGCTTCAATTACCGTAACGAGCAGACGCCCGCTTTTGTTTGGGATCACTGTAAGGAACGCGGGAGAATTCTAACTCGCCCTATTTGTTTGCACAATTCTAAATATACGTAAACGTCGCCATGGGAACGCTTCTATCTAACTCTAGGCATTACGTAATGATAACGTATTCCGTTTTATGTTTTATTCATATATCTGATACCTGAAGATGTCCTTCCAGGAGATTCTAAAGCGATTGGTATAATTTGCGCTCTTTAAAACCATTCCTATTCCGAGTTATACTCACCCGAGAAGAAAAAGACGACGACGACGACGACGACGGAGAAGATTTGGCCTGGGGACGAGCTCAGGGTAGTTAAAGCTGCCTCACAAGAAAAATCATGTTAACATGCTGTCAATATTCATGTTTGTAATTACATCATTATGACGTGATGTCATTCTATACGTTTCAGTTTTCATATAGCGCAAGGACACTATTTCAGTATCGTATTCATACACTGTTGCTACGTTTGATCTAGAGCAAAACGTACACGAAATGGAACAAAACGCACAATGGACTAGCGAAAAGAGCCTGCAGCTGCCCAGCAATACAAATTTGGCGGGTGGTTATATTTTAATAACCACTGTACTTTGTATGGGAATATCGAAGATTCGAAACGCGGGGATTAAAACGCAGCTCTAAGGTAAATTTATTCGGCTAGGCAAGCTCCTCTAGGGTTCTAATTATTCAGTACGACTGGATTTTTCGATAACTGCATAGGGTATCGAAGATGTATCGTATTTCGTACAAGTCGACGGCCATTTTGACCCTTGTTAACGTTTGTGTGATAACAAGCAAAGAATTTCCTGCATCCAGTAGATTTAGTGTGTGAGAGCATAAAGAGATTGTTTGTAGCCAATTAGCTTATTAAAATTTGTATCGCAACATCCCCGCCTACAGCCGTATATGTTTACATAGCCGTTTTCCAAACAGTTACGTACGATTGGTGTGTTAAAGAGCATACAACATAGCTATTATAAGTAGCAGTATTTAACACACATACTCACATCAAGTTTTAAGCAAGTGGATGGTCCTTGCGTGAAATATAACCTTTTGGACTAGCCGCCATTTTTTATGACGTAAAATTATTCGGTGGCAGCCTTAACTACCCTGAGAGGTAAAACACAAACTTTTTTGTTCTCTTAAATCAAACAGTTTGAAGACTGGAATAAAGCATTAAAATGACCGTCTTTGCCTTCTGGTTCGATGTAGCAACAAAGAGCAACACTATCCGTTTCTCGGTACGCGAGTTATACGCGGGTTGCGATTTTTTAAATGATTTCACGACCCGGGTCAATTCCTATATAGGAACTACTATCGTAGTTCCTGATATGTACGTTAGAGACGCTAGGGTTGACATGGACGCTGTCTAGCGGGAAGATGGAAACTGTATTAAAGTAGATACTTGTGAGTGAGAATTAGTGTCAGACAAACTTGTTGTTTATGCTGATTGTGCAGACCAGTGCTTTTTTTTTGCAACATTGCCATTGTGGGATGGAAAATTGATTATTCTTATTAGAGCCAGGGAAAACAGTGGGGAAAATGGTGCGTACCTTGTGCACACATGGTGTGTGTGCCTTGTGTGTTCATGGTGTGTGTGCCTTGTGTGTGCCTTGTGTGTTCATGGTGTGTGTGCCCTGTGTGTGCATGGTGTGCGTGCCTTGTGTGTGTGTGTGTTGTGTGTGCATGGTGTTTAAAATATGTGCCTTGTGTGTGCAGGGTGTGTGTGCCGTGTGTGCCTTGTGTGTGCATGGTGTGTGTCCCTTGTGTGTTCAAGGTGTGTGTGCCTTGTGTGTTCAAGGTGTGTGCCTTGTGTGTTCAAGGTGTGTGCCTTGTGTGTTCAAGGTGTGTGTGCCTTGTGTGTTCAAGGTGTGTGCCTTGTGTGTTCAAGGTGTGTGCCTTGTGTGTTCAAGGTGTGTGTGCCTTGTGTGTGCAGGGTGTGCGTGCCTTGTGTGTGCATGGTGTGTGTGCCTTATGTGTGCATGGTGTGTGTGCCTTGTGTATAGTGTGTGTCTTAAATGCCCATGCGTCATGCGTGTGTAAATTTTTTTCCAGTGCATACTGCATGTACATAAACTCATGTGTGAATTCAAAGTGTGGGTATATTAGAGGATAGATTAGGCATCTGAGAACAATACGTCAGTTATGTCCCTCATGGTATGGACAGAAAGCAGTCAGTGCCATCATCTTTACCTGTATGGCATAAATGCACATCACACTCTGAGCAATATCAAGTTGTCTCTATCCTCCTCATTCGCATAGAACAGTAATGGCATCGACTCACACCTTTTTGGCTATCTTTTTTAAATCCTGGGGTAATGTTTAAGTTTAACGCATGGTTGTTGACTTTGCGTAATCCGTCCTAGCTGTTTTCTGCTGTTATATGTGCCTATAAGATATTTAGCAAGCTGTAGCCGAAAATCTCTTAGTGTGATGTTTGGGCTCACTAACTGCCTAAGTAGAATGAGGGCATTAGCCAATACTATTTCGAACAAAAACCAAAAGATGTATTTGTAGTATTTCCTTCCTTTTGTCCGAACATGGTGATATTGGCGTAGCTGATCGTTGCGGTCAACACCGTCCATGATTTCATTGTATGCTATGATTGCCACTGGGTAATTGACCTCCAACCTTGTAGCATCTTTCTGTGTACGTTTTGTCGTGTCCATTACATCTGATTGCACATTGGTTGACAGCACAGTTACAACCTTGTTGTCTAGCAAAGAAGTAGCTACCAGTGGTCCCTGTTGCCTTGCTGTTGTGTCGCCTCTGTTGACTAGGCCAAGCTTTGCCCCAGCATTTTCCTTTTTGCCTTATACTTTCAAATCTGAGGGAAAGCCTTTCATATGGAGAAATGAGCGGTCAACGGGAGCTCTTCATTAATTCGCGGTTTGCGTAATCACGACATATTTCCGTAATCGTTTCATACACAGTATGGGGAAAGCATACCAAATGTTTTTTTACAACTTAGTGTGTCGCGTGCTCTTTTCTGCTATTACTGCTACAGGGGCGGCGGAAGCCTACCATATTTGGGGGGGCTAAACTAAACAAACGATAATAATATTCATGACCACATGAATTTCGTTTCAAAGCACCGGTAAAAACTACAGTATCAAAGTATCTGGTGCGTTTGTCGTTAGTAGTGGAAAATTCAACGGCAACATCAGTGGCGTTAGTGTCTAATGTACCGGGACCTCCTCTCGGGGGTACATTTGCCTACTGCGGTGCTTAGAATAAAATTATCCACGTTCAGCCAGTTTAACATTTGACAGTGCATGCTCTCTGTACAGGTCCTTTAGAGCTTGGCCCGAAACCCAGAAAAACGTTCTTGGGCGATATCCGTGGTTTCTATGTAATCTTCTGTACTAACTACGCGTATTGCGATCGAATAGCTTCCCTTTGACGCACTGGCTTGGGTCTGCTTGGGACCAGAGAAAAATAATAAGAGCCTGGAAATTCGGGCCAAGCTCTAAACGACTAGCATGCATTGTCAAATGTAAAAGGGATGTTATACTGAAGAACGCGAATAACTTTACACCACGGTAGACAAATGTACTCCCGGGAGGACGCCAGGTACATTAGACATATATTAATGGAGTACATGTACTTATAATAGTGCTTACGCTACTGACAGCAAGTTTTATTGCTCAATTTCAGTGCAGCTCATATAATATGTATATACTGTATGCAGGGACCACTGCATAACAAAGTGGTCACTAAGTAGTAGCTTGTTCAGACGACAGCATCATGCGTATGTGACACTTTATATTCACGGCTGACTGCTATTGGGTATCTAGTGCCAAAGCTAGCACTACGCCTCGGTACCCTACAGTGGCATGCGCTGTAACCTTGAGCACTAGCAGTGTGTCATAAGTCGGATAGCCGTGTGTGTAGTTCTAATCAGTGCACTTGGGAGGTTAATTGTAATGTTCTATCACGTTTTTTTTGTACATGAGTTGGTCGCCAACCTTTATAAGTTGCATTACTTATATGATCAATCGATAGAGTATTTTGTCCCACAGCATTATAGTCATACTTGACGCCACAATCGTCTGCAATGAATTGCCACCCTCTATCAAAAAACACAGGTAATAAAAATATGTGGTACATGTAGATGCGAAGGTCATTAATGTATTGCTCAATAGTTTAATGATAACCACTACTTCAGGCTCTGATAATCTGACCTCTGGATCAGGTCCCTACTACAATACAACGTAGTGGACTACTTTGATAAATTTGTTAGCTTGAATTAAGGGAGTGTGTGTGAGACATCATATGGAGTGGTATGAAGAGACTTCAGTCTCTCTGTCCGCCCCAAAATTAAATATAAGGTTAGTAATGCATTATTTATCGCTGAGCCAATGCTTCCAAACCAGCATCTTTTGGGTTCACATGGAATAGTTCACATTATTATCACATATTGGTCCATTACCAACATAGCCACACTACCTGTACTCAATTGTAATGGTGTGCACAGGTATATGAACAAAGCTGCAATCAGAAAACGTGTGAGCTTTTTTTTCAATTCAATGTGTTCAATGGAGCCATTCTGTCTGGCATGCACGTGTGCAGCATTTGTGCAATGTTGGAAGCAAAGGATGGCTATTATGTAAGTCCTAGTTAGCTAAGGGATAGTGTCCAAACAGTTTGTTCAAAACAGGTAACTAAATGTAACAAAATCCTCTAACCAAAATCCTGACATTACATATAAAGAATTTCACACGTATGTGCGATACGTAATAAGGTGCACCTCCCTCCCTATGTTGAGTTGATGTTATCTTTCCATAAATAGTATGTATGTATTGGTGTTTGTGTCTGTGGTGCATGTGTGTGGGCCGCTTTATGAGGTTTGTGGTATATACAAAACAATGATTATAAACTAGCATCAATATCAAACTTACATATCTTCCAAGCTACCCTTCCCATTTTCAGGACTTATTGCCACATCAGTATTTAATTCTATTTTTACACTAGTCCGTACTGATATTTGGTAACCTTAAGGGTTAAGAATGCATAAATCGGACTGGTGTGTGCTGGTTTGGTGTGTTGTTAATGTGCAGGACTGGCGTGTTACAAGCATGTACTGGACTGATGTGTTGTATGTACTGGACTGGTGTATTGCATGTACTGGACTTGTGTGTTGTATGTACTGGACTGATGTGATATTTGTACTGGACTGGTGTGTTGTATGTACTGGACTAGTGTGTTGTATGTACTGGACTGGTGTTGGTCTGGTGTATAGAAAGTTCTGGACAAGTGTGTTTTATGTACTAGACTGGTGTGTGAATATAAGTCTGTTGTTTGTACTGTTGTATGCACTGGACAAGTATGTTGTAGGTGTGATGTACCTACTGGATTGCAATGTGGCACTGTGGTCACTGTGATCAATAAATCTACTGTATAATGGTCGTCAAACGCTCGGATACATATTAATTATATACAAGAAAAGCTGGAAATGGTTCAATCAAACAATAAATCAATATCTCAGTCACACACACACAGGAAGAGTAGATAGGCCAGGGGTAACAGATCCATATTGAGGCCAGGGGTAACAGATCCATATTGAGGTCAGGGGTAACAGAGCCATATAGTGAGGCCATGCAGGGGTGACAGAGCCATAGTGAGGTCTGCATGGGGTAACAGAGCCATAGTGAGGCCAGGGGTAACATGCAGAGCCATAGTGAGGCTAGGGGTAACAGAGCCATAGTGAGGCCAGGGGTAACATGCAGAGGGGGTAAACCCCCCCCCCCCCCCCCCCCTCCAACATTGCGTTTGATTAGCAAACTGAGCGTGTAGGCATGCAGCTTCGTACGCTGAAATGATCGCCAAACGCTCAGATACATATTAATTTTACAAAAAAAAGCTGGAAATGGTTCAATCCAACAATAAATCAGTATCTCAGTCACATACACAGGAGAGCAACACCATTTGTCCTCATGCAGTGTTGGAAGTGTGAGAATACCAACACATTTGATAAGGAACCATTTGGGACAGGTGTCACATTCCACCAAGTCTCTGTAAGCAGTGTCAGGTATCAGTATCAGACACGCACAATGAACATAAATATCCTTAGGGATCGTTGTAGTGTTTGATATACCAACCATTAGTTTGAGGATGGTATATGCTGTAGATTATCCTGTGTTCAGTTCCCGTTAATTGAAACAGTACTGCATTGACTCTGTTCACAAATTCACGTTCTTGATCTGATATGGTAACATTGGTGCAACGATGCCTGTAAGAAAGTTACATGTTATGAAATGCTTATATGCTTATAGCCTTATATGTAAACTGAATTAATAAATCATTAACATTTGCCTGCATATAATCTTATACAGAAACTCAGCAACTGTTCTTGCAGTCTTGTCAGCTATAGGCTCATCCTCAGGCCACTTAAAAAAGTAATCGACTAAGGCGATGATTTAACAATTGCCTCGTTCAGTTTTTGGGAGAGGACCAATCAGGCCTATTCCAACCTAAATTGATGCATGCATGCATTAACTTAAGGTAGTCTTGATTGCAACTAACTTGATGCCAAACACTAGGTTGTATAGGTATAGGACGCAGAGGGGCTACAGTTATCATAAATTTGGCACCATTGGTGCTTGAATTGGGCAAGCATCGCACGTCTAACGAACTCATGCACCCATGCATCTTTCATCTGCGTCTTCCAGAAGAATCTCGATGAAACTTTAATTTTCTCTTGTTTTATCCCTTCCCAGGTGTCCACCTATATAAAAAGCGCTATTATGATTATTGGATCAATCCTATAGCGTGCATGAGTCAGTGTTAATCCTCGGACACTTTTCGGGCGCTTGGTTATTGACATTGGTGATCTACCAACCGTTTACACGCGTGCATTGTATAAATTTAAAACAGCTTGCATGCGTAAAGACCAAGACTAAATGCAAAAGCTGTCAATAGTTGGTTTCGATCATGAAGCATACTACTAATTCGATAACCGAGCCCCGATGCGTACGTATATGCGTGCATGGCAATCATACTCACTTTCTTTGGACGAATGGCATGAAGGATTCGTTCTATTTCTTCTACGCCTCTAGGAACTTGAAGATATTCAATTTTCCCTCTTTCTTTATCCTTTTTGCGGGACAGTATACGCCACTATCGACCGCATAGTCCATGCACACACTTGAGCTTGCTTTAGGTCCTTGTGATGCCATGCAGAGGGGTAACTAAGTACCATACTCCAGAAAGCTGAAAATGGCATCGTACTCTTCTTCATCCATAATGCTGCAGCTGACTATTACTGAAAGCTAATAGCTACTAGCAGCTGCAAAGCGCACCACGTGCATGCAACTTACTGTAGAAGGGCGGAGGGGACAATATTCAGAGCCGCAGCCAGGACGTCTGGCGGGAAGGTAGATTGATAGCAAACCTGGTAAAAGGATACTGCTAGAGGGAAGGCCAGGATGTGGAAAGACCACCTTAGTGAAGAAACTGAGCATGGATTGGAGTGAAGGGAAAATACTGGACAAAATCAAGTATCTTTTTTTCTAGCGGATTGTGTCCGGGGGGACAAAATCTGCGGGGGGACAGAATCTGCTCCGACAGGGGCACTCACTTCAATTTACAAATTATAAAGATGGTACACTGGTGTCTAGTACTTCTCACCACCACCCTTCCTCTCAAAGGTGCAGGGGCAATGCCCCACCCCCTTTCCTCCATCCCAATACAAAATACCAGTTGAGTACATGCATACTGGACTGATATGTTGAACTGGACTAGTATATGTACTGGGCTGTTGTATTGGACTGGTATGGCCAGTCCAGTACATATAACACACCAGTCCAATGAAGGATTGATGGGTCTCTTCTAAAATAATGAATGGTGTGGCAGTAAGTCCTGAAAATAGGAAGGGTATATTTAGCTTGGAAGACACGTGCACGGGTTTGAAATTGCTGCTAGTCCTTTTATTTTATACATATATACCACAAGCTGTGTTTTTGTAGGCCATAGCATGAAGCAGTATGTAAACTACCCTAGTCCAGGTAACCACAAATTTGACAGAGAGCTGATAATCCTAAAACTGTGCTTCTGGGTTTGTTTTTGAATGTCAATGTCTCTGTCTTTGACAATGCGTATGACTTGATTTTTGAAATAGGTGCTGACCTCATGAAGGCATTTGCCCAGGAGACTACTGCATGCTGATTGCAGATTTCCACCTTACTGTGCCCCTCCTCCGTGTGTGTATGTGTGTGTGTGTGTGTGTGTGTGTGTGTGTGTGTGTGTGTGTGTGTGTGTGTGTGTGTGTGTGTGTGTGTGTGTGTGTGTGTGTGTGTGTGTGTGTGTGTGTGTGTGTGTGTGTGTGTGTGTGTGTGTCTAGAGCCCTGCCTACCAACTCATACTGGAGTAAGGTCTGGAGAAGAAAATGGAGGTCACTACCATGTGCAGGAATCAAACGTTTATGTATGTGTGTTAAATGTGTTTGGTTGTGTGAACATTTTGGTTCTGTGACAGAACTGACGGTAGCAATCAGTCTGCACACGTCTTCTGGAATGCCTATACACCCCCCAATACCGTTCACGTTAGCCAGTATCTCGAAAAGGGCAACAACCTTAATAATTCCACACGAAATACATTTATACCTAGATTTCTATCCATGCGCATGCTCAAAGATTCTGCATTCATGTAATTGATATTCAAGAGCGCAGGCCCGTAGGTCTGGGCTCTCACACTTCCTTCCCCTTCTCCTGCAGCAACGCCGTTGCTGGATTTCTTGACAGTGCGCGTTCGCGTTCAGGCTCATAGTCCCTGGTCGATGTTCCACCCCAAAAGAGTAAGGTTGAAGGGCTAAGCTCCATCTGCATAGCCTTGCATTGTTTTCCTTGAGTTTTCTAGCCACTCGAGTGCTCGATGATCTGTTTGGACTACAAATTTCCTGCCCAGTAGATAGACCTTGAATGCATCTAACGCCAACTTAATAGCCAAACATTCCTTCTCAATAGTTGAGTATCGTTGCTCCCTAGCCAATAACTTCCTGCTATAATAACCAACAGGGTGTTCCTGACCGTCCTCCTGTACTTGACTTAGAACGGCTCCCACTCCCCGATCAGAAGCATCAGTCTGTACGATAAATGTTTTTGAAACATCCGGGCTACACTCAAAACTGGCTCTGAGATCAGCGCTTTCTTCAAAGTTTCAAATGCTCTTTGACATCCTTCGTTCCACACCCCGCTATTAGGAACCGATTTCTTTGTTAAGTCTGTTAGCGGTGCTGCCACTGAAGCAAAATCTGGAATGAATCGTCTGTAATACCCTGCAAGACCTAGAAATGCTCTGACCGCTGTCTTGGTGTCTGGCTTTGGGAAAGAGCTAATCGCTTCTACCTTGCTCAAAATTGGCTTCACAACTCCTCCTCCTACAATATATCCGAGGTACTGTACTCACAACTCCGCTTGGCAAATTTACTTTTGCTAAGCTTCACAGTAAGTCCAGCCTTTTCTATCCTTATTAGCACCTCCTGCAGTTGTTTCAGATGATCCTGCCAGTCACTGCTAAAAATGGCAAAATCATCAATGTAGGCTACAGCATAATCTTCACATCCCTGCAACAATCGATCCATCAACCGCTGAAATGAAGCTGGGGCCCCGCTAAGCCCAAACGGCATCACTGTAAACTGAAAACTACCAAAAGGAGTGACAAAAGCAGTTTTGCATTTATCCTTATCTGCCATTGGAATCTGCCAATACCCAGTTGTTATTGATAAAGTTTGCTTTTCCTACACGGTCGATCAGCTCATCTATGCGAGGCATCAAATATGAATCGACCTGTGAAACTGTACGATAGTCCACACACAATCGTAACTCTCCATTTCTCTTTGGTACCACAACTATCGGGGACGCCCATTCACTACAGGTAGGCTCAGTAATTCCACTCCGTTCCATTTCCTGAAGCTCCCTTTTTATAGAATTCCTATAGGCATGCGGCACCCGGTACGGAGGCAATCTAACAGGCTTAGAGCTATTGGTATGGATCCGATGCTCATACAAAGTCGTTTTTCCAGGCTTGTTACTAAACACCTTTGCAAACCTCCCCAGCAACTCCTTAAGCTCCTTCTTTTGTCCGCTATCCAGCCCCTCCCCCATGTCAAAAACTTGCCCCGCCTCACCACTCCGCCATGAAGGGATATCCGCTTCTTCCTGTATTTCCTCTACGAAGCATCCTTGATTTTCACGAACATTGAAGTCTTTGAGCATATTGACGTGGAACACCCGTTTTCTCTTTCTTCTGTCCTGCATGTCAATAAGGTAATTGACTTTACCCATTCGCTGCACCACTTGATAAGGCCCCTGCCATTGGGCAAGCAACCTGTTGGATGATGTTGGGAGTAGTACCAGTACGGAATCGCCTGGCTTGAACTCGCGGAGTCGAGCACCTTTGTCGAACCAAGATTTCTGCCGACTTTGGGAGCTGGATAGATTTTCCTGCACCAGTTCAGACATCTCTCTGAGTCGTTCCCTTGTGGACAAAACGTAACTGATTACATTTTCATCAGTAATCCTACTTGTTGTTTCCCAAACTTCTTTTAAGATGTCCAGTGGTCCTCGTACGTCCCGACCATATAACAGCTCGAAAGGGGAAAATCCCGTTGATGCTTGCGGTACTTCCCGATGAGCAAACAGTATATAGGGAATTTTCTTATCCCACTCTTTTCCTCCGTCCGTTCCCGTCTTTCGCAACATTGACTTCAACGTCTGGTTAAATCGTTCAACCAGGCCGTCAGTCTGAGGATGGTATGGGCTTGTGCGTATAGGGTGCACCTGTAATAGCCTGTACAGTTCAGCAAGTAGTTGCGACGTGAAATTTTCTCCTTGATCTGTTAAGATCTC
Source organism: Eunapius fragilis (assembly GCA_963681505.1). Lineage (NCBI taxonomy): Eukaryota > Metazoa > Porifera > Demospongiae > Spongillida > Spongillidae > Eunapius > Eunapius fragilis. The sequence goes on along the minus strand of OY811974.1, from coordinate 5,919,427 downwards.
CCTGGGCACACCCACACGAGCAAATACCTTAATAAGCTCCTCCGCCACACTTTCAGCATCAATGCTTTTGAGGGGCACCGCCTCCGGGTAGCGAGTTGCGTAATCACATATTACGAGGATGTACTTGTTCCCTGCTCGACTTCTGGGAAGTGGGCCCACAATGTCCATGGCAATGCGGCTAAATGGCTCTGAAACGATAGGAAGAGGAATCAATGGTGCTGGCTTAACCCCCTTAAATGAAGCCTTTTGACAAGCACTGCAAGTTTTACAATACATGTCTACGTCTCTAAAAATAGATGGCCAGAAAAACCTGCGCAATAGTCGTTGCCTGGTCCTATCCCTGCCTTGATGTCCTGCAATGGGAATATCATGAGACATCTCCAGTGCAACTTGCCTGCACTCCTTGGGTAGAACCAGCTGCTCAATCTCCATCTTCTCTCCTCTTCCCCTTGGTGTCCATCTTCTGTACAGTCATAACGCGCTCAAAAGTTACTAAATAGGCTTCAATATCATCCTTATCACTCAACGGAACCAATTTGACACTTAGCTCACGTTTCGGACTTACGACTTTTGCCTTTTGTGAGTCTTCTACTAACTTCATGAGAGCCGCCATGTGTGTCTGCATCGTTTCCATCTGCTTTCTATTCTCCCGCTCACGAATCTGTCTTTCTCCCTCAAGCCCAGCCCGTTCTTTCGCGAATTCATCTTCTCTTCGCGCCTTCTCAGTTGCTATTTCGTCTTCTCTCCTCCTACGGTCTTCTGCAAGTAATTTCAACATACCTTGCATCTCCTCCATGGTAGCTTTCTTATAGGGCTTTCCAGAACGAGTAGTCATACACTCGAGAAACGCATGCGTCGGACAATGACCGTCTCGACTTAGATAATCCCACCGCGCCACCAAATATGTGACAGAACTGACGGTAGCAATCAGTCTGCACACGTCTTCTGGAATGCCTATACACCCCCCAATACCGTTCACGTTAGCCAGTATCTCGAAAAGGGCAACAACCTTAATAATTCCACACGAAATGCATTTATACCTAGATTTCTATCCATGCGCATGCTCAAAGATTCTGCATGCATGTAATTGATATTCAAGAGCGCAGGCCCGTAGGTCTGGGCTCTCACAGTTCTCACCACATAAACTGATTTCTGTCACAATGGGCAAATGCCACAAATGGCTCAGCACAGCATGGTTCACACATGTGTGTGTAAAGCACGGCATGGGACATTGGCTACAAAATTGTCTACATGCATATGGTATATGTGAAAAATCAATTTGGGATCTGTTTATACAACAGGACACTACTGATGTGATGTGGTCAAGAAACCTTATGAGCATGCAACATCTACATACACACACACACACACACACACACACACACACACACACACACACACACACACACACACACACACACACACACACACACACACACACACACACACACACACACACACACACACACACACACACACACACACACACACCAGCAAAAAGTTCTTGGACAAGATTCCTGCCCAAGATCTTGCCCATGCAAGGTGGCACGATTATGCCGGTCAAGATCTTACCCAAGATATGGCAAAATCTCAGCCTCCTGACAAGATCTAGGCCTCGTGCCAAGACCTTGCTCTTCTTGGCAAGAATCTTGCCCAAAAACTGTTTGCTGGGACCAGACCCTGAATATACATCACTGCATGCATGAATTGCTACCACACAAAAAGGGTTATGTTTAAAAAGTACAGATCCTGCTATGAGATTCTCAATGTGACATCACAGTACTAGTATCTTAGAGCGTACAATAAAAAATAACAAAAAGGTAGCCAGCCATACATATCTTGAAAGAGAACTGTGGGAGTTCTGAAGGCTGTAGGGGTTAGTACTTAAGTTTAACAGACTGCCTTTGTAAGTGGGTACTATATGTCGTGGTCAACGTCTGAGTTTGTGCTACACAGTCAATAATTTACATACAGAACATATCTGATGAATAATTGGGTCAGAAGGTAATCATTTCTGTACCAAACTATGTAGTCTCATACTGACACATATATGAGCAGCAGTCATCTGGTACAGGTTGTTGAAACAATATGATACAGATTATTTGTATCATAATGTGTCATGTATGAAACACAAATGCTTCATAATTACTCTGATAATCATTCAATGCCATAAAAATGTCATAATAATATTTAAAGCCCATAGGAACGGTTAATTAATGCAATAAACATTAAAGCAATACAATCTATTTGTCCAGTCATGATGATGCTATATCTCTCTCCATGGTTTGCACATAAGCATTTCTTGGAACACTTATGTGTTGCTACAGTCATGGACGATTGACACAGCATTTAGGATGCTGTCGCTGGAGGTGGTGAAGACATCGTTGCTGAGTTCCACAAGGGGACAGTCGAATTCATTTTGCAAGGGCTGCCCTCCAGCTGACAGCAGTGAGTCGAACCCTTGGACTAAACAATGCAAAGATGAATGAAAAGAGACGCACAAGAATTCATGATGAGTTACTTTCTTACTGAAACACATCAGCAGGTATGTGAAGCAAAGGATTTTCATGCTCATTCAAGCCAAACTACTTCCTCTTTTCAACTTTGTCTCGCTTTGTAGGCTGAGCAAGAATCTCTGCAATCTGTTGCAAAGCAGAGCTCCTTGTTCTCATCTCACATGCAACATCTGGGTTAACAAGTTCTCTTTGCCTGGATAATACAGACAGACAGCAAGTAATATTTTTTAAAAGATGGTCATGTTTCACATAGCATAAAAATCCGGCAAAACATTAGAGCAATACCACCCACCAGATGATTACAGAGTTGTGATGCCATAGGGTTGTCACAAACAATACATAGCAGTGGAGCAACTACCAGCACATCTTCGTCGTACAACTACTTCCTCCGTTTCAAGTAAAGTATGTTGCTGTGCAATAGGCTTGCTCTGTTTAAATGATGACACAAGATCAGAGCATGATAGGAAGTGGATACTTTCGTGTCTTAAATTGATGTGGTGAGGAGGGCCAGCTAGCATTAGGTTCCACAGCTCCATCTTGTGCAACTTTTTAGTCTTATTACCACTTGTGTCGTCTGAGAAAAGTACAAGTGGTAACATAACAACTCGCCTATCAGCAGCTTTTGGTTTAAGTGGGTGACATGAAAAATAACCATCTGTTTCCTAAAGAACAAAAATGAAGCTGAATCAAGCAACACATTAAACAAAACCATACCTGCTGATCAGATCTAATGAACTGTTACTCTTGAGCAATCCATTTAATGACATGAAGAGGTTGATTAATTAATCTCTCACAAATATTGCAGCACCATCTAGCAAATTTACAATGGGCGCAAAAATCTGGCATTGAAATGCCAATGATTCGCATGAAACATCTCTCTGGGCAGGAAATACATGATGGATCAAAGTTACAATAAACTGTACAACTTACGTATATGTGCCCTCAACCTGCATAGGATACCTCACAAGACTTCTCGCTATGTCTGGTCGACCAAGACACTGACGTATAACAGCATCCAATGGCACAGAATAAAATGGAACTCCGTAATCATTCACATACTAGTGAAAAAGAAACATTTATTAACTGATGGTAACATTATGGATCATTTACCCTTGCAGGTATTTGTCTGCCAGGTAGGTTTAAGCTCGCAATAGCTTGGTGTTTTAATTTCCATGTGTTGATGAATATATAGACAAATGAAATTTTTACACTGGGAGAGGGGGAGGAGAAATCGAAGAATAACATGCACCAATGAAACATTAATGTGCAAATCATTATACTATTAACATGGGGTGCGGACTGTTTAGAAGCAAGGACAACAGAGCAAAGATCTTTGAAGGAAAGGGAAAATAACTTCCATCGGTTTGCTCAGCCTTGTCGTTCGTTTCCTCGAAAAGATCGTCAAGATCTGTTGTGTCCGTGCCTACTTCAGCTTCATTGTCAGTGTCAGAATCACGGGTTTACGTCCTGCCCACATCTTCAGAATCGGGAAGTTCTTCAGCCTCTTCATTTGCACTAGTAGATCTAGATGTCACGGTGTGAATTGCAAGGCTTTCCACGAACAACTTGTGAGAACGCCCAGCGATGCGCTGTCTGTACTTTGACGGGTAGGGAAACGTCTGACCAGGGCTGCCGCGATATATCGCGATATACGATATTTTTTATATATCGCGATATTTTTTTTGGCGTTTCGCAATATTTTTTGGGGTTTTTCATGATAAAAACTTGCGCGGAAATAGACGGAAAGCACGGTGATTGGCGGAAATTAGAGTAATAACGAAATATCAGCATGTATATTTGAAACGGCGATAAATGCACGCGTGCATTCGGTGCATGCAAGCCATTTAATTAAAACAATTTAGCATTATGCCCAGGAATATGCATTTCCCCAGTCGTTCTGGCAGAAGACTCCATCGTTTCTTCTGGAGTATATGTTTTGCTGTGGATTTCCAATGAACTGGCGCCACCTAATAATGAAGTGGAGTACCCGGTTTCTCCGATCCTACCTGCAGATTCTCCATTTTACTGGGATGAGGAGACAATGTGCCCATCTGTAATCAAAATTCTTCTCACGCCCATCTGTATCACAATTCATCATATCACTATTTATCACAGTCATTCACGTACCCATCTTCGATTGTATGTATGTATGTACTGTATTTATTCACTCTTCAATACTTTCAAAATTTGATGGAGATTACATTTTTGTAATGATACATGTATGCGTCATGAAGGAATTGTTATGAAATTAAAGGTCTGGTACATATTGTAAAAATTGTAACAGAATGATAGCAACAATATGTACCACATTTTGGTATCAAGTATGCAACAGGATGTAATGAATAAGTATATGATTCATCCATGGTACAGATGTTGTCGTCAAATCCGTACCAGATTGTTGCGTAAAACATATGTGTTACAGATATGATGAGAATTGGCTGTGTAATTGATGCGCATCCACCTCTTGTCGGATGGGTGGGGGCTACTATTCCGTTAAGTTTATTAACGAAGCGAAATTAAAATGGCAGTATTGAGCAGTTACTATGACGGTATTAATTTTTTTGTCTTGATTTTTGTATAACATTGCTTTATTGCAACGCAATGAAAATTACAACTCAAATTCAAAATAATTTTTAGTATTTTCTGTGGTCATTTAGAATTCAATTTGAAATAAAATGCAAGATGACCGCCGATGTATGGACGATTTCTCAATATGTGCTATTCTGCCGTGCGGTACCACAAGCATCGGTACCCCTTTCAAAGAGCTCCTTGAAAAGACTTGGGAATTTAAAATAATTGTCACAGTACATATGGTGATGAAGGGGGAAATGCTTTACATTATGCCAGCGGATACTTAGCCATGAAAACCATGAAATAATTTTTTTTAAGATGGTAAAAAGGCTTCTGAATTTGTAGGTTGCCTATCTATTATGGCTGTAGTTGGAAACGAAACTAGCTATGATGCGTATACAACTGAGTGGAATAAGAGTGTGGATCGAGGTGGACTATTCAGTGTCAATGATGCCTGCTTTCGTTTGTTCCATCTATTGAATTTGTCACACAATTGAGTCTGTCTTACATTACCCAAAGCTACCTACATATATCTGATGGCAAATTAGAAGAAAGTGCATTGAAAGGAATTATTGATGATGAAGATGTTCAATTCAATTGGTCTATGGCCTCCGTAGATTAAAAAAAAAAAGATGAAAGTCATTCAGGTGAGCTTCTTCATATTCTTGTTCAGAAGTGGATAACCATACGAGGGTTTGGAATTGCATCACTTTGGCTAGAGGAGTACAAGCGTGCATTGAAGCAGACAGCCAAAAGGAAGAAGGCACTTAGAAAAGAACTGGCAAAGAGAGATGGAATGTGTACACATGCATTAATAAAGAAGGCAGTTAGCAAACTATAACATTTATATACATGTATATGTGTATGCAGAAACATGTATTTGATCAATATTCATATATGTATCATCATTTTTGCGGAGGTCTTTTAGGCAGTGTGATGTCTTCAATAACTTCAGTGCCATGAAAAAGAAGCCTTTTAAGGTTTCAGTTTCCTCGTATTGGCATCATGGTAAGCAAACCTTGTACTCTCATAGACTGAGCAGATTCCAGACAGATGGATTATCACACCAACCTCCACGAGAATGCAAATTGCCAACATAGATTTCAGTGGATCTTGATTGAAACATGAACTTATAATATATTGTCCGCTGACTCCTTGCAGTGTAAGTAGATAGCGGGTGATGTCTACAAATGATTTCACTACATATATAAAGCAGTATATTATCATGTGAAATAAAAATTACTGACCTGAAATGTGCAAACCTTTCAATGTCTCTTTGCTAAGGCACATCATACATGTAGCTTTCTCAGCCAGGACGACTTTCAACACTTTCTTTCCAGCCAATGAACTCCTTTTCAAGCCACTGCATGAAAATACAAATTAGTGTACAACCCATCGGTGTTGCGATAGAGTTCATCTTATCTGCTAGGATATTTTATCCGTCCAGATATTATCTCCTAGTACGTTTTATCCTACACTGCTACATACTATCCTACCCTATGCCAAACTACCTAGGATTCTTTACCCTACCCGTAATTAATGCACTATATAGAATTTGTTTATTCTGGATGTACATGTGATGTATGAACGCATATAATGCTGTATTAAAATAATTTAATTTTACATAAAGCATGTATATGCAACAACTGAGATTCATTGATTTTCCTAACAATTTCAAAATGACTGTTTATGTTTGTTATTTAAATAGACTCTACTTCACCCATTGATGCCACCCTTGGAGAGTGTCTTAGCCATACGAAGGTGAAAAACAGTAAATTTTTTGTGCTCTGCATGGACACAACTGCAATAATTTCCATTTCTGAGCATTCATCATTATGTACTCCAAGTGATTCCCACTGTTGATATTCAAGAAAAAAATGGATTAAAGTTATTCATGTATCAAAATACATTCCTTTACTTACATCAAACTCTTCATCTTCCTCTGCTCTATAGCACAATCTATCTGCCCTGATAGCAGAAAGTGCAAAAGTTGTGGTGAATGTAGCTGCTCGTGAAGTAAATGTATTGCAATGCTTCTCGACATTGCCTATCGCCACTCTGCCCTATATCATTAAGAAATGGCTCTTCATCATCTGCATCACCGTTTGTACCTTTTTGCATAAGTTCAACTTGACCACATGAGCAGGAACCATCATCACTCACCATTATCTTCACCGACATCATCACAATAACAATCATCACCATCTCCAATGTCATGATTATCATCATTATTATCTGGAAAGAGCAATGTATGAAGCTTCATGTGTGCTGCATCTGCAATACATTTAATTACACTACACATTGATTCACTGATTTCCTGTGCTGCATCCTAAATTTGGGGGCATTAATGAAAATCATTACTTGAATATATTCTATGCAGCATGCATTAAAGGCATGTAACCAGTACACGGAAAAGGTAATCTAAATGAGCTACATGTACATGTACCTACGGTTACCTCAAATTGAAGATAATCCTTAAGAAAGAAAACTATTATTAGCTTTTTTCAAAATGGTTTTAATCTGTAACGTCCTTTGCTTAAGCTTTCAACAACTTCGTTAGGACATAGCCACTTTTTGTCCAGTTTTCCTCCCATTTCGCATGTTCTTCAACATAACCATCGTACCAGAACTAAAACTCTAAGTAGGATTCAAAGCTTTTAAATTTATACACGCACAATACCATTATTACCCATACATGGAGAGTGCCACGTTTTGCATCGAATTGCGCATTTTGTCTTTGCTGAGCTCGTTCATTGTTTTGAAGGACCTTCTGATGGTATTTCTACCGATTGGACCATAAGTTTCTTCCATATCATCTGTACATGTGTTCTCGCCTGTGACATTAGTGGTTGTCTTGCAACTGAATACATGATCGATTGCCATACAAGGGTTACGATTGTACATAATGAAGAAGGGGCTAAACTGCGATGAATCCTGCTTTGATATGCGATAAGCATACAAGGCTGCATCTATATTTTCATCCCAGTTTTCTTTAGCCTCTGAAAATTTGATCAAAGCCCTTGTCAGTGTTTGATTAGTGCACTCATCCAAACCATTTGGTTTGAGGGTGATAGGGACTGCTCAATCCCTGTCAGTGTAAACAAACAGCTGAAAAGTAATAATTGTTTGAATGCATGAAACTATTCAAAATTACCCTTGAAATTTGATTTACAAATTCCCTTCCCTGATCTGATATGATGGTGTCAGGCCTGCCATGACGACAAAACACAGTAAATAAGAAATTGACATAATCAACTGCTGTCTTATCTTTATGTGGAGCACTTTCAGGCCACTTTGAGAAGTAATCTGTTACTGTCACAATATATTTATTTTTCCTACACGTTTCAGGTTATGACCTACAAATATGAAAATGAAAACGTTCTCTAGAGAGCGTTGGTGGTGTATAGGATTCATAGGCAATGATGGTGTTAAAACAACAAGGAAACAAGGGTCTAATCAGTAATACAACAATCTTATATGTTGCATACATGCTACATGTGCTAAAAATAGGATTATTCCATTCTTTCATATTACTGATAAGACCCATGTTTCCTTGCCTTTTAGACAATCATTGCCTAGGAATCCTATACACCACCAAAGAGAATTTTCTGTTTTGTTAACTTGTTAAATATACATACCTATCAGATCAATACCTATTAGACTCCATACTTTGCTTGGAACTGGAATGGGGTGAAGTTCAGCTTTCTACCCTTCAAGTTTTGCATTGATCCACTGACATGCATCACATCGTCTGCAGTACTGGTCTACATATCTGATAAGTCCTTTCCACGAGTATGTTTGTCTGTTCTGCAACATCATCAGAAACACAATAGTAAATGAACTATACATTTTTAAAAAAGTAGTTTAAGGTCATGCCTATTTATGATACTTCTGATGCATACTTTATATGGCAATGTAACACCATTAATACATATAATACATGGGTATCTAGCAACGTATATGTTAAAAGGTGGTATAATAGACAAAAAGACTACCAGACATGAATGTTCGATGCACTTAATGTTTGGTCTTTTTCACAAGTACGTCCTTCATTTGTAAGGCATTCTATACAAGTACACTGTTCATGTCAATGCAATTTTGTTTGGGGCAATCAAGTGCATGCTTGCACCACTCGATACGCTTAGAGAAATTAAACAAGAGCCAGATCACCAGAGTGGACTCCTTACGTTATTTTGCGACATTCAGTCACTCAGTCACTTACCTTAGCTCGCGTTTTGTCCCTGCGGTAGTGGCAACCATCAACGCCATCATGGCAGGCACGAACAATCTTGGTTTTCTCCTTTGCGTTTGCAATCACCCGTTTGAGGCATATCTCATTCACTGCTTCTATTGTTCGGTAATGCAGCAATCGTTCTTTCGGCACAAACATAGCAGCTTTCTGGCTCCTCTCCGTTTCTCGTTAGCTGTAGCTCCAACAGGATACACACGTGAATCCCGAAGGTCACCCTCTTTACAAAAAGTGAGATAGTCAACCAACACGCTATAACGTTTCTCGTCGATATGCGACGACATTTTCAAGCCGAACAAACAACACGTGTTATGGCGGATAAAGTATCCTAGGGTAGGTTAAAATGTACTATCCGACCGGATAAGAAATACTAGCGCATTTAATCCCCCCCCCCCCCCCCCCCCCCCCCCCCGGAGGTAGCATTCATTGCCCGAACTAGATCGATGCAGTTTGGAGGGCGTATCGATGACAAATATGGCCGACTCACATATTGAAACGCACTCATTGGTACACTGAAAGGATTTAGATGGTCTAACGTTCATGCTTATCAACCTTTTTGTACTACTCCACAAAGATTTTCAGTTTACGGCGGCATTGCTCCCATGTACGATCGTACCCACGTGTGAGTTGTACATCTCAAAAGTGATATCGATTGCATGGAACGGAGGTATGTGTCGGCTGATGGGTTACATTTTCACGAATTGCTAGGCACCAGGCCATTTTTTGCATATATAATTCACTCTCACTATATGCATTAATTCGCGGTTTGCGAATCATTTGGGGTTAGCAACCATACATCGAGGACATTGTTATGACAATCCTAGGGAAGCAACTTCTTAAATAGGAAATAAACGGCGACTCCACTAAAAATCATGTCAAATGTAGCGTACTAGCAATCCCTCATGGCAAATGCTGAGAAAAGATTTGTATGTATGTAATAATTAGGCCTGCATATAGTACATTATAAATTTGGGTAAAATTCAAATTCTAGTTGAATTTTAAAAAGAAATATGACCGCCTATGTATGGATATGGATTGCATAAATAGCAACCAACTATAGAAAACTCTTTTGTGCTTCAACCGTCGTTTGGTGTAACCTCTTTTGTTAGTGAAGTTGTTTGAAATGCATTCACGTTAGGAAAAGAAACGAGCGAAACGACATGCGAAATAACTTAAGTTCGAGACGATGTTTTAGATTCGGCACGAGCATCCTACAGTGATACATAATATTCACAGTGATTTCAGTGATTTGGGTATGAACAAAAATCAAGATAACAAGTAACTAAAATACAAGGAACAAGGTCGAATGGAAATGAGGCGAGAGATGTTTTGGGTGACCTTGTATCCATTGCATTTAGGGATATAATAAGAGAACCAATTGTGAGAGATGCTGATCCAGTGGGAGGTCTTCCTGCCTTGGTAGATGATCTTGGTGTGAGAGGTTTATGGGCTGCCCAGACTAAGGCTTTACTTGTTATTCGTGTCATGGACACTGACGCCCAGTCATACACTAGCCTCACTGTTGATTCTGTTCTGCTATCAACTGAAATGAGTAGAAAAAGAAATACCTAGATGCTGTTGAGGCTGGACATGCTTCTTTCACCCCTTTTGTCACCTCAATTGATGGTGTCCTTGCCCGTGAATCTAACTCTGTCATGGAACTTTTAGCAACAATAATAGCATTGAAGTGAGAAAAACCACTAAGTGAAGTGACTGGATGGGTAAAGGGAGAAGTTGGCATTTGCTATACTAAGAGCCACAAATCTGTGTAAAAGAGGAAGCAGAGTGAAATGAAGAGTGCTATACAAGTAGATGATGGGGCTGGACTACCAACATCAGCTCATGAGTAGAATTTGTATGTGCCATTATGTGTGTGCATGTTCTTGGATATGTTTTTTTTTAATGTTTTTAAGTTCTATCTATATGTATTATGTATTATTAATTGTATTTATTATGTGTAATGTTTTTTAAATCTTTATGTGATTGATGACAATCAGACTGCAAATGTGGGAAACATTATATTACAGTGATAGTGCTGTTATTGCAAATAACGGAAACACACCACATCATGATCACAAATAGTGATTTGTCTATATTCCAGGAAGAACTTAATGGAAAGGTTGGAGTTATGAAGTGTATTGTAACAACTGCAAAGCTGATGACTTAATAAACAACGTATGCAAAGAATCATTCCTTTATGCAGTTTCCAACTGCTATGGTAATTGATGTTACTAGCAATGTATTCATCACAAAACTATCTGTAAACACTCACTTTGTGTACAGCAAGTTTTCGCTTCATACCTACCTGCAATCTTATATATAGCTATTAGTGGGATTCAATACATGAAAACAATTTGCATGCAAGTGGCAACTTACATTTCTAAATTTAAAGGAGTACAATTCTTACTTCAGCTGCTTTTGCTACCGCACCAGCTGAAATTCTTGCTTACATGCATAAAAATTGAGCGTGAGGTGACGGTGATCGCAAAGCAGCACTGGCAGGATTAGGATCTACAGTACGTAGCCCGCATCAATGTCATCATTATTGCTCTTTTGAATGAGAGTGAAACCATGTTGCCACACATGCAGGTTAGACACAAAGTTGACTTCGTATGGTTGGCGAGAATGACATTTAAAAAAAATTTAAAAATATTTTTGTGAAAACATCATCTTCTATATAATTTCAAAATGTATTACAAAATGTGTATTTTTGCAAACACTGTATCCGTAACAACACAATAGTGCGAGGTAAAAATCCTTCAGGATTTCCGCTGCAACCAGCTCGCTGAGTGACAGCATATAGTATGCCGAGTTTTTCAGACTCTGCATATGAAGAATATACAGATGCATATCATTGAAGTGTCCAGATTTGCAGATGTCTACAAATGGACACTTCAATGGTATGAATCTGCATATTCTTTATATGCATGACACTGTATACTACATTCTGTCACGCAGTAAAGTGTCGAAAATCTATAATATTATCTTGAAAAAGAGGTACAAAGTCAGAAGAGAGTGAGGGTTCCAGAAATATGAATCTCTTCAAGGACCATATATCTTTACTTACAACCACTACTTGTTTGCAGCATGCAACAAATATCGTTACCTTTGTAATCTACATGTACGATACACAGTTCATGCAATTCGAAGTAATGAAATTGTTATTTTTAGATCAATTAATGATGCTTATGTGCAGATAATAACATCTCAAATAATGAGGCGGTTACCCCGAATATCAACATCAGGATTTCTTTGAATATACATGTACTTAATTAGTAAAATTCTACCGCGATGAAGATTAATATTAATACACCTCCCTTTATATAATTAGAGTGAAGTGCACGTACCGACAGAAGGCGATAGATAGCAACGAGGTAAAGGCGTGTAAGCAGATGAAAAGATAAATGGTGAGTGTTCAAATATTAGCATCGTGTGTCATTATGCGTGCACGGGGCTAGAGGTACAGCCTTAATGATTGACGCGCGTGTTTATAAGGGAAGCATAAGGATAATATATATGAGATAAGGATTTGCCCGATGAAGGAGAGAAAGGTTTTATTTAATTCTATTGTGCGTCATCCGTTGGTACACTTGCGAGAATTCATGCGAGAGCGAATACCGAGGCTTTCGGTAAAACAGCAGTGACCATCGCTCAAGAATTCATTATGTTCAAAGTAATGCTTTACAATATCTGCACGTCCTCACAAAGATTAACGTCAAAGGGGGTTCTTCATGCAATTTCCTTTCTTGTTAACCTTGTTCACGTGCTTATTACACCACCGTTATACAACCAACTTTCTCGCATGGAGAATGATTTATTATTTTAACTATCCAATAAGGAATCTATAGTATAATGCATGCAACCACAACCATTGGTTTGCATGTGAAACGAATGATTAAAGGTGTGCATGCATGTCACGAAAATTTTCATCCCCACGATCATCCGCTAATTTGGTTGGCTTAAACACGCGTGGCAGAAATGTAATTTGTAATGTAATAGTAGTCTCTGTTGTTCGAAGATGCAATAGACACAGCGATTCGATTGCCCTGTCGCGGGACCGCAACGTCACATAAATCGATCCTTTTGCAACCCTGACTTGATGGATTACGCTTACGTACCCGCGTATTACTCATGGGGATAAGATTGCGGCCGTAATACTTATCCGTGAGTTTGCACGTCAGTACTAGAGCAATATCCGCAAGGCTGCGTTATTACACAGTGATTTTGTCTCGTCCCACATTGTTTATCGAAGTAACATATTCCCGGCAAAATCTTTCAAATACATTTTAATAACCTTTTGAAATATGCATGCACAGAGGGGAATATAGCAAAGTTACAAGTAGAGCCAATTGAGGAGATCATGGCAGAAGTCTCTTCCACTCAGGTTACATACGCCTTGGAGACACGCACCCTAGCCAAAATAAACACACGCATGCTGAACGATCTGCTCTACCTGGTATAAAGAATACTATTTCAAGACGTGCTCGAACCCGCCGCCTGCATGTACGCAGCTAGCTATAAAAGCCGCTACTTTTGTAGGGATCGCTTGACACGCCTAGTTGAATCTTCACCTATTAGAGGGGAAAAAAGGGTTAAAAATTAAAAATTTAACAACAACATATTTTATGCAAACCACTTTATCAAAGGTCTTCTATTCAATCCTGCTAAGAGACGCTAGGTGTGAAAGAAAAAACAACCTACCACAGAGGGGCGCTGTAAAAATCTGCCTATGAAGTACCCGCTAACCTTCACGGATCAATGCTGTTTTCCTCAACTGGGCTAACACAACTTTAGGCAACCGTTTTACCTGCAAGGCGTATATGACACGCGGGGTAAAACAAAACCTCATCATGTTGGTTTTATACCTTGTTCGACTTGCTTGTTTCAGCGCCTTACTACAAAAATGTTCAGCGTAGTATTTATCTTAAACGCAGCGCCACATGTACCCTTCAAACGAAGAATGCCACTTATCAGTAGTATAGTCGTATAATGAATGACTACCAGCAAACAAACACATGCACGCGTGTAACTTACTCATCCAGATGGCTTTAACAAAATTTTAAAAAAGCAGAATACGAACGATGGGCTTTCTAACGAAAGGCTTTCTATCTCGTGCACCATAGAAGTGTATAGAACGCGGGATTAACGAAACGTGTCTTGAAACTGCCCTTTTGCCAAAATATTGCACAATCACCTGGGCACTTTGAGAGCACATAGAACAATTAGAGGATTATGGGCGCAGTAAGGGTTAACTACCCAGACCAAATCTATGGGCGTTACCATACATTTGGGTCTCAGTGCAAGACCCTAATTGATTTGCGAAACCCGTGAATTGCTGTAAGACTTGCATATCGGCCAATTGGTGTAAAAATGTTCTATCCTTTTCCAGCAGGAGTTAAAGTCCCTAAAAGGAATATCTCAAGGATTCTATTTACCCCAAGAGCTGAATTTGGTTGGTTTACTAAATAGATACCGTTCATTTCGTTAACAAAAACTCTTGAAACAAGTACCCATATAAGGTTATAATTGCGCTGACATTTCTTCGTTGAGAACCAATCCGTTCTTTGTTTTTTTTTTTTTCTTTTCCTCGCGATTATAACCTTGTAAGGGTACTTGACAATGTTTATTTTTTTCCCGAAATGAAAGGTGCCAGTTTAGTAAACCAATCAACTTCGATGAATGACTGCTTTGGGAAAAATATATAATCTGTTCGATCGACCTTTTAGAGACTTCACCTCCTAATCAGATCTGCATTGTGAGCTAGCATTGGCTCGGAGGCTAATAAATGCATGCACGCAAACTAGTGTGATTCAACTTTACCAGTTCCGTTCACCCTCCTCGTACATGTCAAAGCCTTCCCTTCCTCACTTCCCTGTAACTGTCACATAGTGGCGGGGGGTTGCCTTAATTTGACGATGGCAGTTCATTTCATTTATCTCATGCACACACTTACAGGCTTCATTTATTATTCTTCTTGCAACTTTTTCCCTGTCAGGTAATGCATCGCACTAAATACATTTAATTGCTGAACTGTTTTATTCGGTTTGACTATGGGTGCATTCGTAATTGAATACAGGGGGGGGGACCCGCAAATGGAGACTTTTCGCACCCCCCCCCCCCCCCCCCCCCCCCCCGCAGATGGAGAAAATACGCACATGCATTACACCTTTATAAGAACCGTCATTTGATATAACCATGCCGATGTCAGTACCGCTTTTAACATTCATTGGCTGCTGAAAACGTTGTGGGCTTATTTATGGTGCTTCGTATCTGCCCCTTTTTCCCAACCACTAAATATTTATTTCTAGAAGCTGGGCCTTTCCACGCCCTGCTTACTTATATACCTTCATTATATGAGACTATGTGTACCTAATACCTGCACGCTAACTTCCAGTCCCATATGAGCTTCAACCTTTTTTTTTTACCTACATGTAAGTACCCAACTCAAAGACGGGATCTTTGCATTGTGCACTATACGGTACACTGCATGTTTAGCTCAAGTGTTCTCTTGCTTGATGATATACACATGCACTCGTGTTCTCTTGGTTCAGGAACATTGTGCTGTATAGTGCACAGTGTTGCCGCGATTCTAATTATACCGTCGATTACGAATTAATGGATCGCAATAAGTCTGCATCGTCTCGACGAATATTAATAGCTCATTAAATCGTCGATACGCGAGCCTAATCGACGATCTAATAAAAAATAGCTCCATTGGGCAGTGACAATAGCAGTGTATAAGGAATTTGTCTAGTAAACACTAAGCAGTATGCTTATAATGATTGCACTGCATGCAACTGTATTTGTTGTAAACAGATGTATGATGCTGTATAATGTCTATTTGCATCCGTGTGTACACCCAGGGCTGCCGTAGGCCGGCTAGGGATCCGGCCGGCCTGCCAGTCCGGCCTGACAGGTCGGCCTGGCGGGCCAAATTAGTAGAAACTATAGTTAATATTTGCCAATCATTTATTGTGATACGTCAATCAACGAAGCGATTCCTATACCTTCTGCTCAGCGGCTCAAACCTGTTTCAAACCCGGATCTGTGGAAATACAATCGCTAGGAACTCGTGAGATTCACGCCATTGAGAAGGTTTAGTAGTACTGTAGTAATGAAAACACATCCGCTATCTGGTCTCATTTCAAGGTCCATACATCAAAGGAGTACGCAGATAAAGCTTGGTGTGATTACTGCCACAGGCCGTTCACTCCACTTTGTCTCTAGTCAGATTGAACGACATCACAAGGATGAACAATTCAGCATTGTGTGTGTAGCAGCAGTCCTCGCAACACAGTTAAGGAGGAATATTATATGGCTTCGAAATCTCGGAGATAAGTAGATGTCATGACCTCTTTAGGTTTTTTGGGATGGTGTAAAATGCAAAACGCATAATTCTCCACTATTTCAAAGCTGCTCGGGCTATTCCAGCGCAGTCCGCTCCATCAGAGAGAGTTTTTTTCAAGAGCCAAGTTGATCCAGGAGCGACAGCGATGGAGTCTACTTCCCCAATGGCTGGAGGCATCAATTATGCTAAAGCGCAATGCATGGATGCTTCGAAAGAAATAAGCCAATGCAGCGTGCTATAAATAATAAACTGTTCCATATTTAATCGCATCTCAGCATGATTTATTATTATTTCACAATCGATATCATTTTCACTATTTTTGAATTCTGAACAAGAAGTAAGCTTGATGTGTACATGTACAAAAAGGTCATTATACTGTATGCACGTATTGGCACAGCGAGGGGCGTGGTCCGACCTGATAGGCCAGGGGTCAGTCTCCGGCCTGACAGGCCGACTGACCTTTGGCAGCCCTGTGTACACATGTACACATATTGTGTAACGTGCATACAGGGGAGCACAAATTACTAACCCTACCTTATCTTTGTAAGTAATCACATTTATCAACAGATAATTAATTGATAGGCACTAACCATTCAAATTATTTGATTGTTATCTGACAAATAAACCACATTAGAAAAACAAAGAAATCTCTGCGCATGGGACTGACGTGTACGTGTACGCAGAGCAAGAAGATGTGTTGACAGTGGAGGCACGGGCACTGAAGGCTCGAATAGTAGAGGTGCAAATAGTGAAAGCGTGAGTAGTGGAGGCATGGTAGGGAAGTGCAAGTACAAGCAGAGGAAGTGCAAGTAGGAGTGAAGGAGTAAAACCTCAAAATCTAAAGCAGAAGTCTGCCCTGAGAGAGTGATACTAACATGAACGTATAGCATTGTTGCTGTTTTTGATACACGAGCGATTGAATTTGCATGATTTATTTGCAATGATCATCATTTTCCTACATAGGACTAATTTTTGTACACCTGTACAAGCTTTACTGCAAATTTTCCAGATATAACCACATGAATAATTTCATATTATATAGTTACTACATCATGCCCTCTATCACTTTCAATACTCATTTGAAAACAGTATACTATTATAATGAAGCAATGCAGTATGTGTACAGGTGTACACATGACTGTAAAAGTGATTACCAAAAAGAAACAGCATTTGTTTGATGTACATTCAAAACATAAAATTTGACTTTTTGAGAATGTTCCCATCATGTTTGTTTTAGTCTCTAACTGTAACAGTGTTCTGCAGTGCTATGGATAACAGAATTAAGAGTTGTTATTGCATATTAGCATATTCATGACATTCTTAATCACAGTTATCACCACCAAAGGAGGTATCTTCACAAGTTGTGTAAAATGCTTACTGCTGGTATGAGATATAATGCAGCAAAATGAAAGGAGTTATTTGTGTACCACTGTACACATTATAGGATGCAAATAGACAACAAATGGCTACTTTGAACCATACAAAGTGCACGCGCTCACAGACCACACGTATAAGAAATAAACGAGTTGTTCATATTGATCTCTTATGATGAAGTTGTAATACAATTACGGGAAATTTGTGACTTACAAAAGGTCTCACAAGTCTGCTAAAATTGCACGATTGCGTCGTAAAAGTAAGACTTGGTGAAGATGGCAGGGCAAAATCCGCCATCTTTTTCTCTGCTGGATGTTCATTGTGGTTGAGAATACACGCTCGGATGGTGCCGATGCATATGAGGCTGAAATAATGGCAAGAAACTTGCGAGCCAGAGCCGCAACGTGTGTATGCAGCCTGATGTGTTGTCTACCATGCACATCAGAAGTTTTTTTTAATGTTCTATCAGTTTTAGGTTCATTGAGGTATCTATAAAAAGAGAATGTACTATGTGCACATGTACACACATAAACACATACACACCCATGCAAGTAAAAATGGCTAGCTGGTGACAACCTTGTGGCAGCCTTGTGTACATGGTTGTTATATAAGCTTGTTACATGCATGGTCGTTACAACGTTGTTAACAAGGTTGTAACAACCATGGTAAAAGATTGTCCCTATCACGTATTGGACAGTTTCCAGCTTGTTACAAGCTTTAACGAGGTTGAAGTCAGCCATATAAACCTTCTGGTGAAGATGTTAATTAAAATGCATACCTAGCTTGCATGCATGCAGTACACCACAAAATGGGATTAAAACTTTTTTTTAATGTGAAAAACATATTAAGAACACAAGACACAAAAAGAGACCATATTGCTGTTTTTTTTTGTCATTAATAGATGTTATGATTTGAATCTGCAACAAACTTATATTGCAGTACATTTAAGGATGAAATGTATTCTTCTCATCCGGTATCGATAATTGGCGATGTTTATAATTAGGTATCGGCGAGGCTCGCCGATTATCGATACCGATTGCGATATAGGATATGCATCGAAAATCCTGATATAGTTTCTGGATCGCGGCAATACTGATAGTGCATCATTCGAAGTTAACACCAAGGTAACAAAGCAAGGTTAGAGAAGCTCTTATTGTGACTGAAAGTTAGCATGCAGGTGTTAGGTACACATAGCTCGCATAATGAAGGTAAGAAGTAGGCAGGGCGTTGAGAGTCAAGCTACCAAATAAATATTTAGTGTTGGAAAAAGGGGGGCGGATTACAAAGCACTACGTTTTCTGCAGCCAATGAAATTAAAAGCGGTATACTGAAGTCGGCATGGTTATATCACTGACAATTATTATAAAGTTGCAATGAATGTTGCGTATTTTCTTTATCTACGAGTGCGAAAAGTCTCCATTTGCGGGTCTCCCCCCTGTAATCCGATCAGTACAAGTGATGTTATTCATAATGATGAATATATATAAATTTTTATCAAACTCTCGGCGATTCATTTTACGCCTAGAGCTCTATCGTGGTTCGCGTACATTAATGCAGTGTTGTCCACCATCACAATTATTTGTACTCATGCAGTGATAAATGTAACGATGCTAATAACTGCGCATTGGTTAATTTCTATGTATTGCAGGAAACGCGCAAGTACTAGTCTGTGATTCCGCCGTCTCTGTACCGCTCTGCCCCTCAACCATTATTAATTGCACGTGCACCGTTATCGGAACGTACTCTAGCACGCGATGGAATTTTTCATCACTAAATCCGTGCCCATCTTCTTACAATTCCATAACTTTACCTCAGCCATATCCGTGCGCGCCTCCGCTCTTAATATCCAGCGATCGATGTGGGCCTTACCTAACTGCATCTAATAACTCTCCAAGCAGTACTAGTAGCACTGATCCATGCCAAACTTCTACCCTCACGATAACAGCAAATTCAGCTTTGAATGGTTTGGTGTTTGAATGTAAAGACTATGCTTTTTCGTTGGAGGGCACTTCGTCAGGAATAAAAAGGTTAAATATAATTGGTAAGTGCTGTCACAAATCCATTTTATTTTAATGATCAGAGCGCGATTGACACTAATACTTACCGTATACATCACTATTTGCTTTCAGTTCCCCCAATTTCTCCGAGCATTACGTCCGTAAAATATTTATCTGATCAAATAATAATTGATTGGTCTAATGTTCCAATGGCTACAAGCTACAACGTCAGTATTAACGACAGTTTTGGAAGCACAATATTTCTACCGTCTTCTGTGAACTCTCAAACTTTCTCCAATTTGGCGATGAATACAGCTTACAACATCTCTGTGGTGGCCATCAACTGTGCTGGGGCTAGCAACGCAGTGCACATAACCGGTATCAATTATTAAACAACTATAAATATGAATATTGTATGCCGGTAATAGAATGAGAGAACAAACGCTAAATGCATCTAATTTATTTATTGAGAAAAGGTGTATATTATGTATTGAATAAACATACAATAAAATTAATTAATTTGTTAATAAAGTGTGAGTTATTATGTGGTTGAAAGAATTGTGCATTATTTTACTCCAAGGAAATTTCTCAACAGCTGAATTTTTCTATTCTACTTTATCTCCAACTTTGAAAACTGTAATAAGTAAGTTCGGATGAAATCCGCACATACATTTGAACATAAGTGTTGTCTCATTGTACTATATTCACTTTCTCCTTAACAAGTAAATAAAATTAATTTGTTTAGTAAAGTTGGATGAACGAACAGTTTCCATTTGGAACACAGTGATCAAACCTAACAATTGCCTAAAACAAACTTAATGATTAATTTTACATACTATAGGTGCATGGTAGCTTTCATCTACACACCAGGTACGTCTTTTCCTTCCCATTCATGTATTCTCTTGTACCTTTGATCTCAAATAATAATAATAAGATTATATATAAATGCATGAGCATGGAATATGCACCTAGATTAAGATACGAGAGTCCGGACCATTATTGCTCTCACTATAGATCTGGTCAAGGTTAGATTTGGCCTGCTGAATATTTTGTATACACAGCTACTCTTTGATTTTGGAGACCAAATGGCAAGCTGGTTGCTATAGATGGGAATATGTGTCCCTAGCTTCCTTCCCCCAATTCCCATAGGTCTCAACTGCCAGAGGGACGTACACCCACCCTAGCTCACTGAGTTTGCGATCATTAGCCTTGTGCTTGCGGGTTTCTGCTGATAGAGCTGCAAAGCCTGATGTGATGTATGCTTGATTAAGTGAGGCAACAGAGAGGGGGGATGACACAGTAATCCAAAACTTCAGCTGGGCAGGATTGAGAACCATCAGGTGTCAAGTTGCTACCAACTTCAACATAAACACCAAGATGTGCCTGGTGATAGAAATCAACAAAGAATCTCGGAGTTGATTATGTCGTGTGACCACATCTCCCCCCTTCTTACGTGTAGCAGCATGGTGACCCAGGAGATCTAATGCTGTGTTAGGACAAAGAGAACAGGAAAGCCCTCTGGAGGTATCGTATTCCAGCACCACCTAATGCCTACTATAATTAAACCAACAATAATAATTATTATTATTATCATTATTGGAATACAAGATACAAGAGAATGCACGAATGGGAATAAATGCACATACAGGATAATAATAATAATTATTATTATTATTAATTTCAATCGTCAAGTATACATGACATACGAACCAAACACGAGTAATTAATGTGTTAACTACCTAAACACAGTTACAATAAGTTAAATAAATTCAGCCTGATTGTAATAGTCTGGAGAGGATGGTTCTGGACACCGACCTCACCATGATGATGGTGAACCATCCATAAATGTCGGCAGCTCTGGGCTGGGAGAGGCTAATTGACAGGTGGGATGCCAACCTAGACAATACACCCTGAGCCTCCCTACCCCAAATGACCAAATGTTTCAACAGCCATGGGGGTACATGTCCCGACCAGTTCCATGCACTTGGTGCTATTACCGTTACACTTTCTTAGCTCAGCACCAATAGCTGCAGCTCCAGAGAGATGACTAGCCTCAGGTAGGATGGCAGGGCAAAGTGATGAATCCATTGTGATATCCAAAGCTGCATGTTTGCCTCTATCCCACCCAGAAATCAATACATCAGCTGGACGAGTATGGTCATGACCTCCACCACCTTTCTCCACTGTTATACTGAGATGGGCAGTGCAGCAAAAACTAGCTATGGCTTCACACAGGAGGTTGTGTCGCCACTCTACATCTCATCCATGTCGGCAAGTGACACAATGATGACCCAAAGGGTCCAGACCAACACCTAGGCAGAAAGGGCACATTGCAGTCCCCAATGTGTCCAATCCCAGCCAGCCACATGGTACTCATTGGGTTCCAAGTGTAAACCAAGTTCAATCTAAGAAGAAACCACTGATAACCAGGCAGCAGCATGGGAGGCTGATTCAGATATGAGGTGAGTGTTGTTGGCAGTAGAAGCACTTTCTAACAAACTGTGGAAGAGATTCATGTCAATTTTGGAGGACAGAGCCTTTTGTGTGGGTGGTGAAGATAGTACTGATTCAACAGTGAGTGCATCTGGTGGAGAGACTTTGGCATTGTACAATGTGACTGCCTGTTGAAGACAAATGTTGTCCAAGCATCCATGGCCAGAAGAAATTAAATACGCAATGAAAGCGACAGGAGCATTAAGTGAGAGAGAGCGAATACCCTAGGCCTGATCCATGTTGTGCCTGATCCACGCCCCATCAGAAACATCAACTGCAAGACTAGTTGAAAAACACTCTCTCACTGCCTTGTCAAACTGTTCAAGAGCATCAGAGGCCAAGGGTGGCACGAGCCAAATGAACCATCTGGCAATAACTTCCTGCTACCCGAAGAAGTGTGACAGCCACTTGCAAGTCAATTCCTGCCATCTCTTGTAGGCACTGGAGTAGAGGATTGGCCAGTGTGCACCACTCTGCAATTACCCAGGAGCAGTGCAGGTAGCCACCCACCAGGGCTCTCAAAATAACTAAGTTGAGCAGGGTGCAGCACGGTATTGCAGAAGGAAACAAAGTGTTGCCTCTATGGGCAACCAATTCACACATCCCCAGGTTAATGTGGAGACCAAGAGCTGGGCCCAATTTCTGGATGAGAAAGATGGCTCTCGATACTGCTAGTCAATTACCTGCTAGGACCCCATCATCCAGGTACCAAGAATGAAACTAGAGGTCAATGCACTCATTATCAGCGTCAATACTAGCTGCAAGTTTCTGAACAAGAGAGAACTACAAAGGTCCCAAAGGGTCTCCCTGCTGCACACCCAATTCAGAGCATAGTTAAACATTGAGATGCCAGAGAAGGGGGTGGGTTCCGTAAAACCAAACAACCCAGGGTAGGATTTCTGGAAGAAGGTAGCACATTCAACCAGGATGGCCAGTCTTGATACCAAGTTGAAGGCATTCCGAATGTCCACTTTAAAAACCACAAAGTCATCATCATCCCAATGGTCATCAATACATTTCCTAAGTCCATGGATGATACGCTCAGAGCCTGAGTGGCATGCCACCCCCACCTGGTAGGAGTTGGAAGAGATCACATGCTTTCTTCCTGATTGTTAGACATAAGCACTCTGCCATCAGTCTTCTCAGAGTTTCACCCACTGCTGCTGGCCTTTATGTCTGACTGAGATGCTTCTGTGGTCCTATTTAAGATAACCAGGTTCCCACGAGCTAAGAACTTGGATATGGAGAGAGGGGCCCTGCCACCTGCAAGTAAGTTAACCAAGTACCTCAAGGAAATGCAGATAGGTGTGTGAAGTGGAATGGCAGCCACATCAAGCAAATGTTGCACCCATAGTCCAGAAGGGTGCTACGCTGCATTTGGAAACGATCTCAAAACAGATAGGATGTCAAAGACGGCCTTGAGAAGATTGGATCTGACATTAGGGACAGATGAGCCAAAGGAAACATCCATACTCAGCCACCACTTGATGCCATCCTGAAATTCGTTGGGCTCTAGATGCAGGTTAAGGCCTGGAGAGGGGATAACAGTAAGCCAGAAGCAGCATGACATGATGAGACTGATAACAAGCGAGCTCTATGGGCTGGAGACAAGAGATCAAACAGCTGCCGAAACTGCTGATATTCAATTTTTCTAGACAAAGTGTCCTGGCGCAGGTTAGAGGTGGCTAATATCTCTTCAGTGATGGACCAGCTGCTGGCACTAATTCACTAAAAAGCATAATTAATTCCGACAAATGCAAGTTAAAAGACTTGTCAAAGCCCGAACTACTAAGAGAAGCTAGGTACGCTGCAATGGAATTACATGACAAGCTATGAAGGCCAAGTCCATGCCTACTAAGATTGAGCTGTGCTTGCATCCAATCCATGTCAGAGGTGTCTCATTTAGAGAAGCATTGACGTACATCCTTGTCAAATAAAGCCAAGCCCTCAGCGACCTATGAAGGAGGTGTGGAGTGGGCAAGGGGCTCCAATTTGCAGAATGTGGCACATTGCCATAGGAGACGGAAAGCCACCTGGGATCCTCTGCACCTACTTCTGTCAATTTGGATACAAGTTTCGCAGCATCGGCATGCTTTTGTGCTAAGAATTTGGCACAAAAAATGGGATCATCAATTGGTGCACCAAGAATCTCAAGGTTAGGTACTAGTGACACTTTCATCTCAGGAGAGAAGGAGGACTGGTCACCGTGTCCAAACATCTCGCAATTAGAAACGTTGATAAACAGCCCCCCAATGATGACCCATCTCTTGAATGAGAGTCCCACCCAGGTAACAGCCTGAGAGAGTCCTTACAAAACACTATCATCAAGGTACGATCTGTTGAACAATAGAGATAGATGATCCTTGTCCTGTGCGATGGATAACACCAATTTGTGCAGAACTAAGGAAAAGAGAAGTGGACCCAGAGGATCCCCTTGCTGGACACCTGTCTCCAAACTAACTGTCCAAGGGGGTGCCATAACGTAGGGTGGGAACCATAACACCAGCCTACCCAGGGAAGAAGCTCTGGGAAAAGGACTGCACATTCCTCCAGGAGAGCTTGATGAGACACAAGGTTGAATGCATTAGACATATCCACCTTGCAGACAGTAAAATTATCATCTTTCCAATGTTCCTGGATGCAGCTCCTAACATGATGAATAACCTTTTCCGTCCCAGCAGGGCAAGCGACTCCATATTGAAAATGAGTGAAAAAATCCTAAGCTTTGGGCTTGGTGATGATACAAAGACACTTCCCTGTTAAGCATTTCAATGCCTCTCCAACTACAATGAGGCGAATGTCCCACTTTGTTCTTCACTTGTTCAGTGAGAGAACCAGCCGCCATAAACTTTGAAACTGAAACTGGAGCTCTACCACTGGCTAGGATGTCGACTACACCACACAAAGAGGAACAAATAGGAGTGGGTAGACGGACCTGACCAGCATCAAGTAGATGCTGAATGCAAAGCCCTGAAGGACTGCAGGCTGTACCTTTGGGGAAGGAATGCAGAACTGACAAAATTTTAAAGTCATGTGGCAATACGTCATGGACAGGAGGACTCGAAGAGATGGGCAGAGAAGGATCGGGACCTTTAGGATGCTTCTGCTGGAGCAAATCCAAAACCTCTGGGGTATTTGGAGTGACACCTGGTGACCTGGCAAGCTTTCCCTAGAAACCCCTCTCTACTCAAACCTATAGTAGAAGAAATCTTCTGTTTGGAAGTATCCACCTGAAAATTTTGCTTTGAGGAGGAATGACAAGACGCTTGTTTATTCAGTTCCAAATGATACCAAATGTCACCATGAGACCATAGGCTGCATAGATGCTCTATCGTTGGATGCTTACAGTGATGCCCGCCTAGAAGCTTGCAGCACACATTTGGAAAGCATAACGAGCCTTAACCATGCCTCCTCCGAGTTCTCATAGCATATTGATTTCAGGACGTCTGAAAGGACACGAGCAAAGGCAGGCCTGGCCTTGTGGGGAATGTAGCGAATTATTGGACACTGTAGTTCACACACAACATTAAGTGAAGGAAGTGCAGAAATTGGATTTTCAGAAGGACTGCATGGAGTCAGCAAGGGAACTAAGAAGGAAACTACGACAACCTGAGACATTCGTGGGGCACGTCTCCAAATGAGATGCAAAGTGGGACACTGCTAAAAGATGGAGGCAATGGGTGCAGACAGAGAGGTCCTGTTCCTCTAGCCACCAGGTAGGTACTTCACTAGGGAAAAACCCTTGAAAGTGGAGATACATGTGACTTCGCCACATGGTGGGTACAATGTGCTCCCGGCATCCTGCAACTATACACTGTTTCCTGTGGGCAGTAACTACAGGCGGCCATGGAAGACGCACCGACCGTGGTGATGGAGCATTTGTCCGAAAGGGCAGGGAAGGGACTGAGAGCTCAGGGGACGCAACTTCACACGGAGGTTCAGAAAACGCTTGCCTTGATGTCGAGGGTGGTTGATATGGGCCTGGAAACGGTAGATATTGCAATGGAGAGGAAGAAGATAAAGGCGGCGGCTGTAATGCTGGAACTATTTGGGAGTGCGGTGCAGGATCCGCCTCTAAAATGGTAAGCAAAGGCTGTGAATTTGATTGCGTGAGGCCTTCGCACAAACGATCGTCAGTTAGGGGAAACACCGGTTGCGATGAAGTTGGCAAATCAGAGTTGTGTAGCGAAGCAACTGGAGGACTGAATTAGCACACCGGTTCCACTTCGAAGGCTGACAGCTGCAACAAGAGCGGCCTGCTTTATAACGAACGCACAGGATTTGCAGCGAGCATTGACTCCGTTGCAAGCGCAACACCTAGACGTCCCAGAGTGCGGGGCCAATTCTTTTCAACACCAGTTTTTGTTGTACATTATTATTTTTATCTTTTATTTTTTAAATAAAATAAAGGTATTACAAGATAATACAGACACATTATAGCTATACTATTAATTTTAATGAATCTACAGTTCTACTTACAAACACTACTAATCAACCTACAGTTCCACTAACCTACCCTTGGACAGCATCCCTTCCCATGATGGCCCTTGCCAGAGACCTCACCAGGGACATTTTGAGGTGGCTATAGATTTTATTCAACATTTTGGGTTTGGGGGTGGCCTGGCTGTTGGAAAGCAGAGAAGCGAGCCGGGAAAAAAACACTCTGAGCCTCCTTCCCCCAATTGCCATACGTTTCCACAGCTAAGGAGATACACAACCATCCCAACTCCTGGCACCTGGTGTCATTGGCTGCATGCTTTCTGCATTCAGCAGCATATGCTGCTGCCCCTGCTTATGCACTGACATTGTTCAGGGATGCGGGAGTAACGGGTGATGTGACTGTGACGTCAAAGGCTGCTGGCTTTCCCCTGTCCCATCCCTGAACCAGAATATCTGCAGGACGGGAGTTGATATGGTCCCTAGCTAAGCCATACCCCACTTTGATCCTCACGAAAAGACGGGCCCGGCGACAAAAGTTGGCAAAGATGTCTCGCAAGCGGTTGTGCCATGCAACCAAATCTCCACCATGTCTGCAAGAGGCTGCATGAATTATTTTTATTATTGAACATGAACAGTACACCACTCACAAGAACAAATAACTAACTACACTACACTACACTACGCTACGCTACCTCACACACTACGCTGCACTACGCTACACTACGCTACACTACACTACACTACACTACACTACACTACGCTACACTACGCTACACTACGCTACACTACGCTACACTACCCTACACTACGCTACACTACGCTACACTACGCTACACTACGCTACACTACGCTACACTACGCTACACTACGCTACACTACGCTACACTACGCTACACTACGCTACACTACGCTACACTGCACTACACTACACTACACTACACTACGCTACACTACGCTACACTGCACTACACTACACTACACTACACTACACTACACTACACTACACTGCACTACACTACACTACACTACACTACACTACACTACACTACACTACACTACACTACACTACACTACACTACACTACACTACACTACACTACACTACACTACACTACACTACACTACACTACACTACACTACACTACACTACACTACACTACACTACACTACACTACACTACACTACACTACACTACACTACACTACACTACACTACACTACACTACACTACACTACACTACACTACACTACACTACACTACACTACACTACACTACACTACACTACACTACACTACACTACACTACACTACACTACACTACACTACACTACACTACACTACACTACACTACACTACACTACACTACACTACACTACACTACACTACACTACACTACACTACACTACACTACACTACACTACACTACACTACACTACACTACACTACACTACACTACACTACACTACACTACACTACACTACACTACACTACACTACACTACACTACACTACACTACACTACACTACACTACACTACACTACACTACACTACACTACACTACACTACACTACACTACACTACACTACACTACACTACACTACACTACACTACACTACACTACACTACACTACACTACACTGCACTGCACTACACTACACTACACTACACTACACTACACTACACTACACTACACTACACACAAATATCCTAAAAAACTACTACCCTGCCCATGATGGCCCTGGATATTGATCTATCTAAACACATGCTCATTCTGCTGTAGATGTCAAACAGGGCAACAGATTTGGGGCGACCTTGGTGGATGGACAGTAAAGATGCCAGGCGTGAGAAAACGTTTTGAGCCTCCTTCTCCCAATGCCTATTATTAATATTATTATTAATTAGGAGTACAAAAAATCGATAAAATAAATATTTCGGAGGAGAAACAACATGCATGAATTATGAATAAACCATGCTACAGTTCAATAAACTTTAAGATGGGAGCCACCTGGAAAGGATTGCTGTCGCATTTGCCCTCACAGATGCAGCAAGTTGAGCCTGTTATACAGGTCAGAAAGCACAACTGACTTTGGTTTGCCCGATATAATGGCAAGATGGGAGGCAAGCATCTTAAACGAGCCCGTGGCTTCCGTTCCTCAAGCACCATAGGACTCCGTGACCAGATGTACACAACACCAGCCCTAAGCATTGCATTTGGGGTCATTCTCAGTATGCCTTCACACTTCAGTGGACAAGGCGGCTGCTCCAGCTGACAATCCTGCTACTGAAACGATTTTGGGGATTAGCGGTGATGTCACTGAAATATCAAAGGTAGCTGGTTTGCGAAGGGCCCAGTTGGGTAGCAAAATATCTGCAGGGCGTGAATGGTCATGCTCAGATGTAAGATTGCTACCCATCTCCACCAGTACGACACAACACCCTTCATGATGTTCTGGCTGATACATGCCACTGAGCCCATCTTGGCATCCAAGTGGAAGCTGGCAATGACCTCACAGCCGATCATAGCCACACCCATCCTGCTGACCTTCTGTTGACTAACTGGACAACAGGCAAGACAGCTGCCTTTGATATCATCGTAACCTCTCCGGTTAACACACATACCCTTATGGAAGCTGGCGCGTCTGCAGGATCAGTTGCCCTCACCACTGAGGGCAGAAACACAGGGTCAATGATGCAAAATGCAAAGAACTCGGCTGGTTGTGTGTTCCCCTGGTAGCAGAGACTTACGGTGGTGCATGGGGAAATGAAGCTGTTGAAGCCTTCTCACTGCGGGCTTCTCAGCTTGCCACTCTTATATGCAGGCTCAAGTCAGCTGTACTTAGAGACATCTATGGCAGACTCAACCTCAATCTACATGTAGTAAGGGCCAATACCACTGCCATCCTCACCAGATGTATTTTGAATTAACATTAACTATAGGCTATGTTTAAGATTGTACCATGTTTATGTATTTGTAATAATTATTTTAAAAAATAATGATTTTATAATATCATAATGATATACAATAGATTGCATACAATGAGATAAGACACTAGGAGTCAATAAACTGTGGAAGACCTAGCTAATATGGCCCTTCCATTGGCTCTCACCAATTTTATAATAATAATAAGAGAATACATGAAAGGAATAAATGCACATACAGAACTACATTATTATATAAACTAACATATATGGCTAACAACAACACAACCTAACATATACAATGTACTGGCACACTAACACACTCGATCACTCGCACACAGAACTAAAAGTCAATAATAATAATAATAATAATAATATCTTCAGCCCAGAATGATGCCACACAGTCAGAGCCAGCCATTGTGCCTGATCTGCCCACTTTTGCAGATGTTTGTCAGCTTAGATGCCCAACATTACGGTTTGTCCCTAAAAAGGCAAGACCCAGTTTTGCTAGAGCACTTTCATCTACCCTACGGTTTGTCTTAGCTGAAAACTCAGAAGAGGCTGGGTTGAAGCTCTTCATGTTACCAAAGTGTGTTCTTCCCTCCCTAAAGAGTAAAGGCCGCCACTTCAAGCACACCCCGATCAAATTCTTGTGTGATCTTTGGGCAAAGAAAGAGTTTAGTACCCTTTGGAACCTTGCAGGGTCCAATGTCCGTAAAGCCCCATCACAGCAGAAGCAAAGGAACTCTAAGAGCCTGTTAGATTCGGTTATATCCTTAGCAATGATCGGTCTGCATGGTAAAGCCTACAGAATACTTTTATCTGATGGGCTTGCTCCCCTCAATAATGCTACCTGGGAGCTGCTCAAATCAAAACACCCTAGCTCTCCCCTACCCACTCCTCCAGATGTTCCTTCCACTCCACTTTCTCTAGGTCCTGATTTCAACATCCTACTCTTCCTATTCTCCTTCCCTAAGGGCACTGCTGCTGGCCCCTCAAGCCTCAGGGTACAACATCTAATTGATGCTGCACAAATCCCTCTTCCAATTTCCATTGGCTCATCCCTGGGGGATATTGTCAACCTCCTTGCAGCAGGCAAAGCTCCATTGTCAGTTGCAAGATTTCAAGCGGGCGGAAGCCTCACTGCTTTGAATAAGTTTAAAGATGGCTCCCCACCTGATATCAGGCCTATTGCTGTTGGGGAAACTCTCAGAAGGCTAACAGGAAAGTGCTTGTGCTCTTTAGTGAAAGATAAAGTGTCCAGTTTTTTTTGAGCCCCATCAGTTTGGTGTAGCCTGTTCACATGGCACAGAAAAAGTGGTACACGGCCTTCGAAAGTGCATCGAAGAACACTGGGGGGATGAAGATTTTGTCGTCCTGAAAGCAGATATGAGAAACGCTTTCAACCTTATTTCCAGGCAGGCTCTTCTATCCGAATGCTCCACCTTTTTCCCAGAACTCCTTCCATGGGCGAGTTGGTATTATGGTTCACACCCTTATTTGTGGCACCCCCTAGGACATCTCACTTCTGAGGCAGGTGTGCAGCAGGGAGATCCATTAGGCCCTTTGTTTTTCGCTTTGGTTCTACACAAGGTCATTGCCGCCATTGATGCAGATGATGACTGCCTTCGTCTCATCCTTCAGGCATGGTACTTGGATGATGGGGTGTTGGCTGGCCCCAGACAAGCTGTTCTGCGGGCACTCTCCATAATTGAAGACCTTGGTTCATCACTGGGTATTTTTATCAATTTATCCAAATGTGAACTATTTAGCCGTAGCGATATTTCCATGTTCCCTCCTGCTATGAAAGCTTCACATGTACCACACCTAGACATTCTTGGTACTCCTATTGGGGACTATCTTTACTGCACTGGATTCATTGCTGCGAAGCGTGCTGAATTCACAAAGTTGCTATCTAAGTTGGAAGATGTTTCAGATGTTGACCCACAGGTGGCCTTTAATTTGCTACGGCTTTGCAGTGGTTTTTGTAAGATGGTGCATTTAGCCAGATCAACCCCCCCTAGCGTGGCTGCTGATTCTCTGAAGATACTTGACTTAGATTTAAGGAGTTGCTTCTCTAAGTGCTTATCTTTAGATCTCACCGAGGCCGCTTGGTGCCAATCTCAACTGAGCCTAAGGTTTGGAGGTTTCGGCCTTCGCTCACTCTCTCACCACTCGAGTGCTGCCTTCATTGCATCCTTTTGTTCATCTGGTTTTGCCACTACAAATAACCATCATCTGATTCATGCGGTTAATACTTTCAATAGCTTAGTCTCTACCTCAGATGCCATATCTCCAGAGTCTGCCATTGAGTCTCCTCCCTCACAGAGATCTCTCTCCCATACACTGGATAGCTCGACTTACAATAGTTTGTACGACTCAGCTTCTCCAGCAAACAAAGCTCTCCTCCTCTCTACTTCTGCTTCCTTGGCCACTTCATGGGTTTCAGTCCTTCCTTCGGGTGAGCCTGGCCTGTATCTTGACCCTAGTGAAT
Source organism: Eunapius fragilis (assembly GCA_963681505.1). Classification (NCBI taxonomy): domain Eukaryota; kingdom Metazoa; phylum Porifera; class Demospongiae; order Spongillida; family Spongillidae; genus Eunapius; species Eunapius fragilis. The sequence continues at coordinate 5,887,028 of OY811974.1, read as the reverse complement.
TCCGCACAGCTATTTCGTGGTGGCTGGGTTTAGAAACAACAACAGCCTCCTGCTGTCTGCTATGTCCTGAAATAGCTTTGGTCCCCCTGGGGCATCATGCATTGTCATGCAGACGAGGTGGTGATGTGGTTCTCCAACACAACCAGCTGCGAGATGTCTTTGTAGATTTTTGCCACAAGGCAAACCTTGGAGTGAGGATCGAAGCAGGTAGTGCACTTACCTCACTGATGTTAGACCCATTGCTGTTGGTGAAACTCTACGCAGACTGACAGGTTAGTGCATCTGTGCAATTATGAGGGATAGGTTTTTGCCCTTTTTCCAACCATCTCAGTTTGGTGTAGCATGCAAGGCAGGTGCAGAGAAAGTTGTCCACAGTTTGAGAAAGTGCATAGAAAATAACTGGGAGAGTGGAGACTTTGCAGTTTTCAAGGTGGATATGTCAAATGCGTTCAATAGGGTATCCAGACAGGCTGTCCTTGATGAATGCAGTCTCTTCTTTCCTGAATTGCTGCCCTGGGTGTCATGGTGCTATGATTCACACTCCATTCTATGGCACCCCAAAGGTACAATCAGCTCACAGTCAGGTGTGCAGCAAGGGGACCCGCTGGGCCCAATGTTGTTTGCTCTTGTTCTTCAAAAGCTTGTTTCCAGCATAGAAGCAGATGACGGGTGCTTTGACCTATGACTTAATTTGTGGTATCTGGATGATGGCGTGCTCGCAGGTGAGAGGTCGGCAGTAGTGCGTGCCCTGCATTTGATTGAAGAGCTGGGGCCACATTTAGGACTTCACATCAATCTCTCCAAATGCGAAATGTTCAGCAAGAATGGCAACTCCTATTTTACAGAACAGTAAAGTCCTCCATCCTTCCTAATTTGGAGATCCTGGGGTCACCAATTGGGGACTTCATATACTGTTCCCGAATCTTTGCTGAGAAACGCAGCCATTTTAGGGCTTTGCTGAGAGCTTTAACTGATGTCTCTGCTGTTGACCTCCACGTTGCTATTTCACTTCTCCACATGTGTGGTGGTTATTGCAAGTTTGTTCATCTAGCTATAACCACACCTACAAGCCTCTGCTCTGACTCTCTAAAGCTGTTTGATGAAGAGGTGAGACATTGCTTTGCTTCTTGCCTAGCAGTAGATGTACCTGACACTCAGTGGCATCAAGCTCAACTTTGCCCTAAACTAGGTGGGCTAGGCCTTCGCTCCCTCTCTCTTCACTCATGTGCTGCCTTTATCTCTTCACTAGCAGCCTCAGACTTAGGGAGCCCAGACAACATTCACCTACAGCAAGCTGTTTCCCATTTTAACATCCTGGTTTCTCCACAGGATTCTCTTACTGTGGAAGCAGTGCTTAACACTCCCCCTCAACAGAAAGTCCTACCCTTTAAACTCGACACCCACATGTTCCAAGCTCTAGTTTCTTCTGCTTCACCAGCCAACAAAGCTCGCATGATGTCAGTATCTGCCCCCCATGCAAGTTCTTGGGTCTCTGCCATCCCCTCTGTAGGTTTGAACATGCACCTAGATTCAGAAGAGTGCCAAGTGGCTATCAGATGGTGGCTAGGCCTCGACACATCAACTGCTTCTTCTTGCCCCTTCTGCCCTGGGGCCGTGCTTGACACTCTTGGCCACCATGCAACCTCGTGCTGGCATGGCGGAGATGTGGTCACCCGTCACAACCACCTTAGGGACACCTTTGCCGAACTCTGCCACCGAGCTCACCTGCCTGTAAGGGTTGAAGTGGGATATGGCCTATCTGGAGATCATATCAACACACGTCCAGCTGATGTGTTGGTTCAAGGTTGGGATGGAGGCAAGCCTGCTGCCTTTGATATATCGGTCACTTCACCCCTCACTCCTGCCACCTTAAGAGATGCCAGTACTTCCTCAGGGGCAGCAGCCCATGCTGCAGAATGTAGAAAACATTCCACCAATGATGCCAGGTGTCAGGAGCTGGGGTGGGTGTGCATCCCACTGGCCGTAGAGACCTTTGGGCATTGGGGGAAGGAGGCCCAAAACGTGTTCTCACGCCTGGCATCTCTACTGTCGATCCACCTAGGTCGCTCCAAATCTGTTGCCCTGTTTGATATCTACAGCAGAATAAACATGATTCTAGTTAGATCAATATCCATGGCCATCATGGGCAGGGTAGTAGTTCTTTAGAACATTTGTGTGTAGTGTAGTGTAGTGTAGTTAGTTCTTTGTTCTTGTGAGTGGTGTACTATTGTTTCTTGCTCATTATCAAGAGAATACATGAATAGGAATACAATATTAAGGAGGAGAAATAACATGCATGAATTATTAATAACTCATGCTACAGTTCAATAAACTTTAAGATGGGAGCCACCTGGAAAGGATTGCTGTCGCATTTGCCCTCACCAGATGGAAGTTGAGCCTGCTATACAGGTCAGACAGCACAACCGACTTTGGTTTGCCCGATATGATGGCAAGACGGGAGGCAAGCATCTTAAACGAGTCCATGGCTTCCTTTCCCCAAGCACCATAGGACTCCGTGACCAGAGGTACACAATACCAGCCCAAAGCATTGCATTTGGGGTCATTCTCATTATGCTTTCGCTCTTCAGTGGACAAGGCGGCTGCCCCAGCTGACAATCCCGCTACTGAAACAATTTTAGGGTTTAGCGGTGATGTCACTGAAATATCAAAGGCAGCTGGTTTGCCAAGGGCCCAGTTGGGTAGCAAAATGTCTGCAGGGCGTGAATGGTCATGCTCAGATGTAAGATTGCTACCCATCTCTACCTTTACGCTCAAGTGGGCTCTACGGCAAGTCTCCGCCAACACATTGCGCAGCTGGTTGTGTCGGGTGACTACGTCTCCTCCTTTTTTGCACGTTGTAGCATGATGACCAAGGGGATCTAATGCACTGTTTGGGCATAGGGCACACAGAGAACCATTGGAGGTGTCCAAACCAAGCCACCACTTGACTGCTACCTGGAATACTGAGGGCTCAAGATGAAGGCCGAGACCTTCAGAAGGGACTACAGTTAGCCATGAAGCAGCATGTGGGGATGAGACAGACAAAAAACGAGCCTTATCAGCAACAGAAGAAACGATCAGGATGTTATTGAACTGATGGATGTCAATCTTGCTCGAAAGTTGATTTTGATGGACTGAAGATGAAACTAAACCATCAGACTGAATTGTATCAGAAGGAGATACAGACTCATTGAATGTCTGTATTGCATCAGAGAGATGGTGGTTGGAAGGGGAGCCATAGCCAGAAGAGCATAAAGATGCAATGAATGCTGCAGGTGAGTGTAGGGACAGAGACCTCATGCCCAACCCTCCTCTGCTTAGGCTTAGCTGGGCCTGCTGCCAGGCAACATCAGTTGTATCAACTGCAGTGCATAGTGAAAAACTTCTACGAACATCTTCATCAAAAAGCTGAAGAGAAGTCATAGCAAGTGAAGGAGGAGTGGCACGGGCTAGATGTGCAAGCCGACAAAATCCCCCACACATACGCAAAAGAGTTAAAGCAACCTGAGGGTCCACTGCCCCAACTTCCTCAAGCCTTTCAAGCAAGGGTCTTGCCTCAGACCGCTTCCTGGAGATAAAGGCTGAGCAAAAATCTTTATCACCTATTGGAATTCCCAATATCTCAATGTTGGGATTGTGACACTGTTTCATGTCAGTTGGGAACAAGCTCAAATCACTCTGGCTGTAGACCTCACATTTTGATCATAATAATAATAATAATAATAATAATAATAATGTTCAAGGTGGACATGTCAAATGCCTTCAATATGGTATCGAGGCAGGCAGTTTTGGATGAGTGTGCTACTTTCTTTCCAGAGCTTCTCCCATGGGTCTCGTGGTGCTATGGATCTCATACATCATTGTGGCACCCTATGGGCCAGATAAGTTCCCAGTCTGGTGTCCAGCAAGGTGATCCACTGGGCCCAATGCTGTTTGCCTTGGTTCTCCATAAGCTTGTTACCAGTATTGATGCAGATGATGATTGTCTCCAGCTGTATCTGGAAGCTTGGTATCTTGATGATGGGGTTCTAGCAGGGGAGAGGTCTGCAGTAATACGTGCTCTGCACCTCATAGAAGAGCTTGGTCCTCACTTGGGGCTTTACATCAATTTTTCCAAGTGTGAACTTTTCAGTAGGAGTGGTAATTCACTATTTCCACCAGTGGTGAAGTCATCTCTCCTTCCCAACCTGGACATCCTAGGGGCCCCAATTGGAGATTTTGTCCACTGTTCTCGCTTCATTGCTGAGAAATGTGCAATGCCCAAGATCTTGCTTAAGGCTCTTGTGGATGTCTCTACAATTGACCTTTTCGCTTCTTCGTATGTGTGGAAGTTACTGTAAGTTAGTGCATCTAGCCAGAGCCACTCCTCCAAGCCATTGTGCTGACTATCTTAAGCTCTTTGATGAGGAGGTAAGGCTATGCTTCACCTCCTGCATTGCAGTGGACGTCCCTGACCCAAATTGGCAGCAAGCACAACTCAGTCAAAGTTTTGGTGGGCTTGGCTTTCGGTCCCTTGCTTTGCACTGTTCTGCTGCGTTTATAGCTTCACTTGCTTCATCAGGATTTGGTAGTGCCGATAACATACACATGCTTCAGGCTGTGACCCGCTTCAATACTCTGGTTTCCCCTGATGAGTCAATCACAGCTGAGGAGGTTCAGGTCAACCTGCCTCCACAAAGAGCTCTGTCTAAGAAGCTGGATATGCATGTTTTCCAATCGCTGTTATCTTCCTCCTCTCCAGTGAATAAGGCTCGGATCCTTTCTGTTTCTGCCCCTCATGCGGGTTCTTGGATCTCAGTCATCCCTTCTACTGGTCTGGATCTGCACCTTAACTCTGCTGAATGTCAGATAGCACTCAGATGGTGGTTGGGTCTTGACACCTCTGGAGGTTCTCTGTGTCCACATTGTCCTGATATTGCCCTTGACCCTCTAGGTCATCATGCAGCCTCCTGCAGACATGGTGGTGATGTGGTTGCAAGGCACAATCACTTGCGAGATATCTTTGCTAACTTTTGCCGCCAGGCCCACCTTTCTGTGAGGGTTGAAGTTGGGTATGGCTTAGCTAGGGACCATGTTAACTCTCGCCCTGCGGATGCCCTTGTTCAGGGATGGGACAGAGGAAAGCCTGCAGCCTTTGACGTTACTGTTGCTTCACCCCTTACACCAGTAACCCTCAACAATGCCAGTACATCTGTGGGAGCAGCAGCCTATGCTGCTGAACTTAGAAAGCATGTGGCCAATGACACCAGATGCCAGGAGTTGGGGTGGACATGTATCCCCCTAGCTGTAGAAACATACGGTAACTGGGGGAAGGAGGCCCAGAGAGTTTTTTCCCGTCTTGCCTCTCTACTTGCCATCGGCCAGGCCATTCCCAAACCCAAAATGCTGGGTGACATCTATGGCCACCTCAACATGTCACTGGTGAGGTCAGTGGCTAGGGCCATCATGGGGAGAGAAAATGTCCGGATAGGTTAGAAGAACTGTAGGTTTGTTAGCGGCATCTATTGTAAGTTAGTTATTCTTATAATAATGTAATTGTGTTTGTCCTTTTATCCTGCTGTAACTGTATTCTGTTGTCAATAATAATTATAATTGAGCTCTGCAATAATAATAATAATAATAATTCATAATAACATTACAACATTAAACTGTAGCACGTATCAATAACATGAACAAAATGACATCACGTGGGAGTCCTAAACTAAAGTTTTTAACCCTCTGGGGTCTGGGTGCCGACACGGGAAAGTAAGGCCCTGGCTACGCAGCGAACCAAAGTGAGGTTCAGCCGTTGGTAAATGCTGACCAAGGCTTTGGACTTACTGCTATGTAGCTGTAAGGCCAGCCGAGCTGCTACACGAGAGAAGGAGTCCCTGGCTTCTGTTCCCCAGCACCCATAGGTCTCGACGGCCAGTGGAATGCAAACCCACCCCAAAGCCCTGCACTTGGGGTCGTTGGAGATGTGTTTGTGCATCTTGGCCATCCGAGCTGCAGAACCACCAGTGACCTTCGCTTCGGGCAAAAAAATAGGGTTAAGCGGAGAGGTCACTGTGATGTCGAAAGCAGCTGGTTTGCCTGTGGACCAATTGGGCACCAGGTAGTTGGCTGGCCGGCTTCGGGAACCATCAGCCTCAGTCCCTCCTCCCACCTCGAGTTGACCACCCAGGCGAGCCCTGTGGCAGAATTGGGCAACGACATCACGCAGGCTGTTGTGGCGCAGGACAGCGTCCCCACCTCCCCTGCACGTTAAGGCATGGTGACCAAGAGGGTCTAACTGGTGGTCAAGGCAATGAGGGCACCGAAGGTGAGGTGACGTGTCGATGCCCAGCCACCATTTGAGGGCCACTCGGAACTCGGCTGGGTCCATGTGTAATAATAATAATAATCCGCACAGTGAGGCACATCCATGCCAAGGACAGACAAGCTGTTGCTCTTGCATTATCTTCTTCCCTAAGGGCTGCTGTATTCGAGAACACCCAGGAGGCTTGGTTGAAAGTCTTCATGCTACCCAAATGTATACTGTTTGCTTCTAAGCGTCGAGGACGTCATCACAAACCTATTCCAATTAGAGAGTTATGTGATCTTTGGTCAAAAGGCCATTTTGATGTGCTTTGGAATATGGCTTCAAATAAAGGATCTTCTAAAAATACTTCTCCTAGCACTAGAAATTCAGGGATTCAAACTGCCATTTCATATGCTAGAGAGGGTCTTTTTTCAAAAGCTTGTCAGGCCCTCCTTTCTTTAGGATTGGCTCCGAACAATCACACTACCTGGGATTTGCTAGTTTCTAGGCATCCTAAGAGTCTTCTTCCATCTCCACCTTCAACAACTTCAGCACCACTTCTCCTCCCTTCTGATTTTGACTTGAAAGCAATATTACATTCGTTTCCAAAATACACAGCCTGTGGTCCATCAGGCCTACGCATACAGCATTGGATTGAGGTAGCTAGTATTCCAATGCCGTCTCCAATTTGTGCAGTCCTCAGGGATGTAGTAAATTTACTTATGTCAGGTAAGGTTCCTGTTTCTGTGGCAAAGTTTATGGCGGGGGGTAGTCTTGTGGCCTTGGAGAAGAATAAGCCAAATTGCCCACCTGATGTACGTCCAATTGCTGTTGGTGAATCTTTAAGACGACTGGCCAGCAAAAGTATTAGTGCTATTGTTAAGAACAAGGCCTCCAAATTTTTTTCCCCTTTCCAGCTAGGAGTGGCCTGCCCTTCAGGGACTGAAAAAATTATTCATGGTTTGAGAAGTTGTGTGGATGATAATTGGCTCAATGGGGATTTTGCTGCTATGAAAATTGATCTACGTAACGCATTTAATCTGGTGTCTAGGCAAGCTGTGCTGAATGCTGTAAATCTCCATTTCCCAGAACTGTTGTCATGGTCTACCTGGTGTTACGGTCAATACCCTATACTGTGGCACACTCTTGGTTCCATTACATCAGAATCAGGTGTCCAGCAAGGAGATCCCTTAGGCCCTCTGCTTTTTTGTCTGGTTTTACATCAAGTAGTTTGTACCATTGATACTGACAGTGAGTGTGCCTCTCTGTTGTTTCATCGGTGGTACATAGATGATGGTGTTGTGGCCGGTCCCATCTCTGTTGTTTTACGTGTGCTTTCCATCATAACAGACTTGGGACCTCCTCTTGGCCTTCATATCAACCTGTCTAAATGTGAATTATTCAGTGTCAATGATCTCAGTAGATTCCCAAATGAATGAAATAATCCAACATGCCTCATTTCGATATACTAGGGGCCCCAATAGGAGTTTTTTTGTTCTGTGCCAAGTATATTGCTCAAAAGCGTACAGATGCCTCCAAGTTACTCCAGCAATTGGCCCAGGTAGGTTCTTCAGATCCTCATCTTGCGATGCTTCTACTTCGTCAATGTGAAGGGTTTTGTAGGCTGATACATCTGGCTAGAACTATCCCACCTTCTTTAGCTGGTGATGCCTTCACTCTATTTGATGATGAGGTGCGGCAGTGTTTTGCAGAGTGTACTGTGGTAGACACTTCTGACTCTGCATGGCAGCAGGCGCAACTTAGTTTAAGTCGAGGCGGTCTAGGCTTGCGACGTGTGTCCTACCATTCTCCTGCTGCGTATTTAGCCTCAGCTGTCAATTCAGGCTTATCTTATGAGGTTTGTAGGTACTTGCATCACTCTGTAGACCTTTACAACAACCTTGTTGATCCTCCTGACTCACATACTTCAGATTTTGTAGACAACAGCTGTTCCTCCACCATCCAGAAGTTCCTTTCAAACAAAATAGAGGATTGTCAGTTCAGGAAATTGTTTAATAACTCCACTCCAATCGACGGGGCACGTCTGTTGTCAATTTCATCACCTCATGCCTCAGCTTGGCTATCAGTTACTCCATCCCCTAGCATAGGCCTTCACCAGGAGCCTTCTGAATTCCAGGTGGCAATATAATGGTGGCTTGGTATACCAGTTGCTCAAGGCCAAAGTTGCACTCAGTGCAACGCTGCCTTGGATGCTTATGGTCACCATGCACTGTGTTGCAAGTTGGGGGGTGATGTCGTCTCCCGTCATAACAAGTTGAGAGACATCTTTAACGATTTCTGTCACCGTGCCTGTCTTGCTCCACAGCTAGAGATGGGAGGGTGGTCTAGAGAACATACTCGTCCAGCTGATGTTCTGGTTCCAAACTGGGTCCTGGGTAAGTCAGCAGCATTTGACCTGTCTGTCACATCAATGCTAAATGCACATGTTTTTCAAGAAGCGAGTGTGACAGCAGGTTCGGCTGCTATGGCTGCCCAGATCTGCAAGCACAGGGTTAACAATGGAAGGTGCAGTGAACTAGGCTGGGTTTGGATTCCTCTTGTAGTGGAGACATATGGATGTTGGGGTACTGAGGCCATTCAGGCACTATCAAGACTTGCCACACGTTTGTCAACCAGGCAGGGTCTCCCCAAGTCGCTAGTGTGTAATGAACTATTTGGTAGACTAAGTTTAGCCCTTGTGAGAGCAAACTCTCGAGCTATCCTATCCCGCTCCCTATACACTGTGCATGTTGATGCTGTAGGTAGATTTTGTTTTGTGCATACTGTATCATATATCTGTTACTGAACACTTTTTTCACCTTATACTACTGATTTTTAAGGTTATTATAATAGTGAAAATAAATGTGCATTTATTACTGTTTATGCATTGTTTTTAAATAATAATAATAATGCCACTACCATCCTCACCAGATGTATTTTGTATTAACATTAACCATAGGCCATGTTTATGATTGTACCCATGTGATGTATTGTAGTATTCCACACTTAAAAGTGGTGGCATGATGTCCCAGAGAGTCAAGGGCATTGCCAAGGCAAAGTGCACACTGTGATCCTTGGGAAGTGTCCATACCAAGCCACCATTAAATATATATATATATAGAGCGCTACCGCTAATGAAGTCGAATTTTGCACTTTGTTGTGATACACATTGCTCGAAAAAGCTGTTTAGTTTCTCTTTTTTTGCTCAGATACAATTGATTACCAATTACCAGGTATTCTGTATAACCTATATTTATCAAACTGATTTATTTCAAAAAAAATATTAAAGAAAATGCGAGAGCCATTTGAGTCTGCCTAATATGACGAATAAAAGCATACTGGAACGATCCAGCATTGCAGTTTTTTGGCATTGATTGAATTGCAGAAAACTTTGGGAGCCTTGCGTTTCAGAGTTTCAGCAATATATAAGAAAACGTGACGCTTTTTTGAAACATTTTCTTCGAGTGGAGTGACATATCACCTTGTAACTTCACAATGGAACGTCCTATCGAATCCAATTTTTTTCGTTGGAAACTGATGTAAGTACAATATAAAACACATTTTATACGTTTGAAGCACATACAAGATATATTTAAAATTCCGATTAAAATTCGTCATAATACCCATTTCGTCACAATACCCAGGAGCACTCTATAGGACAGTCTCGACAAAATGATATATCGCTTATTTATATAAAACTTATAAAAATGATCCATGTTTGAATCGTTGTAACATTGGAACGGTAAAGGTCACATCATCTACACCATTTCCGTACGGTAAAATGGATTTTGGGGTCTTGCATTAGCTTCGTGCCACTTTTGATACCACTTGGGTTTCAAACTGGCCACATTCACTTTAAATTATATGCAGAGGGATCCTGTACCTATTGATTTGTCCTGTTCGTTTATATAGCTGTGCACGATTTCCCGCTCGATTCACGCCGAATTAGACATTCAGAAGATGCAGACCAAAGCAAATAAGAATATGGAGATGAATCTACACCCCCTCCTTCGCCCCCATTGGATTCGGCGTGGTAGCTCTCACATTAATAATCCCTTACTGGACCCAGGGAAAAAATTTGTCAATTATTGCGCGATTGAACAGAGAATCACACAAAAATCAATAAAGCGTATGATTATTGCGTGATTCTCTGATCAATCACACAAAGATTTCTAAATGATTCTAAATGATTTGATGTCCTGTGGGAGACACGAAAGAATCCTTCAGTTAAAAGAAAGTTAAATAGTGGCATGCACAGTTGTAGTTCATTTAATTCAGCTAGTTCCTCTATTTCAGATTATCTAAGAAGTTAACATCCACATGCAGAACGTATTGAGGAAGACATAATCGCAAAAAAATTCCATGTTAGTCGCCATTTTACATTGTTCACCCTGAGGTTTCATAATATTTTCATGCATGATGAATTTCAAATTAATACATAGGAACTGTGGTATATGCACTTGTCCAGACCGACTGCTGAATTCTAGTCGTCTGATCCTCAGGCAAATAAAAAAAATAATTGACCGCAATAAATTGCAGCAATTAACATTGAATGTGATCTTTTTTACTCAAATGTCCGAATCACGTTTTTAATGACATTTATAATGCTGCATGGATTGAAAAAAAAACGCAAGATTCCGATTATTCATTTCATCCGCCTAAATCGCAATACATTTATAGTATTCATTGCTTGCAAACACAAATTCAACATTTTGTTCAGAGGTGTAAAATAACAATTACAACATGGAGATGTGGTAGTGATGGGATTATCCGATGTCCAAGGACTATTCAAGTACGTATCTGTTTCCTGATTCGAAATGTTATGTTTGGCAACTTAAAGTATTAGCATTAATTTTAACTTATAACGTATTATCATTATTTTTTCCGCTGTACCTTAGGTCCATCTGTAACGGCATTAAACAGTACGGATATATTTGATTCATCGATTGTCACAGCTGTTGGAACATCAGTCTCAGTCACAAGTTTCATTTGTTTCATGACTGGAGTGTTTGTGGCATTTTTAATATACTGCGTTACTAGGATGAGAAAAAATCCGAATTCACACGACATTGTATACGATGATGTGGGCACAATTAAGCTCGCGAGACCAGTTACCGTGAAGATGGATAAAAACTCTGCATATGGATTACATTGATTCCCATTTACAAGGATTCAAATCGTAGGAGATACAATGTATGTGCACAATTATTTTTGTCCTTGTAGCTATTGAGTGCTTAACAATAAATTAATGGAGTCCAAGCCAGCATTACACGTACCCAATGTAAAAATTATATCTATATGACTTGGCATGAGTTGGTTTAATATAAACTGCCTGATACTGTATACTGGACTAAAAATATGTTTTCGACAGTTTCTTTGCTGAAAGTGCATTAAAAGGTAATGTTTGCAAGAAAATTGCCCTTCTTATAAAATAACAAATCTTTGGACCATCATGGCATCAACGTTGAGCAATGTCCTCAGTCAACCAGCCACACCAATCTTGCTGACTATATTTTTACAAGCAGGGCCACAGATATGGCATCTGCCTTCAATACATTTGTAACCCAATAATAAACGCTAACATACAAGTCTGAGGAACGCCTGGAAACCCCATTCACAACCTGACCATACGTTCACTAGCAGGACCACAGATAAGGCACTGCCTTCATAACCTTTTTACCTAACATACATACCTGAGGAACGCCTGAAAACCCAATCACAACAGATTTAAGAAAATACATGCATGTATGAGCTGTGGAGTTGTTCCGATACATCTTATAATAAGCTAATAGGCTGCAATCTTCCTATGCCCACACACACACTATATCAACCGAATGCAGCATTGCTGGAAATAGACAACTTCACGATCTGATTATTTTGTACTCCGGATGTGATGTCACCTAAACACTACGAAGAAGTCCGTTGTTGTCTCTAGCTTTTATTGGGCCCCACAACGATGTAACAACGATGTATCTATATGAGGCCCAGTAAAAGCTAGAGACAACAACGGACTTCTTCGTAGTGACTAGGTGACATCACATCCGGAGTACAAAATAATCAGATCGTGAAGTTGTCTATTCTTAGCTTGGTATTGTCTAACCTCGTCCCCAGGCCCTATTTTTATATTAAAATTAGCGTCGGCTTCGTATCGATTGGCATAGTCTTTGTACGCATGCGCTAGCCATTCACCAGAATCTGGTGAATCGTGCACTGTTGTAGTTTAGTTTGTAATCCTTTCGTATATCACTTAGTTCACCTCGCAAGCTTTACCTCGTCCCAGTCCATCGTAATGCTGATTTGCATAGCGCTCTATTTCGAAATACACACCAGAAAAGCATGGATACAAGGAAAGAGTCAAGGCCTTGCTGGATTTATAGCAGCGTTGTGCCTACCACACATAATGCAGCCCTCATTTCTAATAAATCTTTGAATTCAGTTCTTGCAGATGGGCTAGCAAGGTTACTGATGTCCCAGCGGCTCCAGATGATGGTTGGACCAAGTTGGGCCCCCCCCCCCCCCCCCCCCCACCCCCACCCCGTACTGTAAGCCTATGCCCTCCATAAACTTCCATTTATCTCAGTCCAACCTTGATCTGAAAAATTTACAAACCTAACTACAAGAGTGCACGATCCACAGATTCTGGTGAATGGCTAGCGCATGCGCACAAAGACTATATGCCATGCCCTAGTTTTGCCCATGCTAACATTAATTTTAAAAAAGAACCTGGGGACGAGGTTAGGTGTTGCAGCACACGTTAATTAAGAAGGCCAAAGGTCAAAATGGTCGTCATCCTGTACGAAATATACAGTATATCTCCGACAAACAGCCCCGGATCCAGCATAGGCCCCCCCATTCATATGAAATGCCGCCCTTTGGGACCAATTGCCGACCCCCCCCCCCGCCCCCCACTCCAACTCCCCACTCACACGCGCG
>OY811974.1:5844834-5873615 GCA_963681505.1 Eunapius fragilis | reverse complement strand
GAAGAAGAAGAAGAAGAAGAAGAAGAAGAAGAAGAAGAAGAAGAAGAAGAAGAAGAAGAAGAAGAAGAAGAAGAAGAAGAAGAAGAAAAAGAAGATGATGAATCGGTGATAAAAGGAGGGGAGGAGGAGGAGGAGGAGAGGAGGAGGAGGAGGAGGGGGAGGAGGGGAGGAGGAGGGAGTAGTAGGAGGAGGAAGGAGGAGGAGAGGATGAGGAGGGAGGAGGAAGAGTGGAGGAGGAGGGAAGGAGGAGGGGAGGAGGATGAGGAGGGGAGGAGGATGAGGGGAGAAGGAGTAGGAGGGGGAGGAGGAGGGAGGAGAAGGAAGAGGGGAGAAGTAGGAGGGGGAGGAGGAGGAAGAGGAGGAGGGGAAGGAGGGGGAGGAGGAGGGAGGAGGAGTAGGATTGAAGAGAAGAAGAAGAAAGAAGACTGAGGCTTATTAATAATCGGCCATCTGGTAAGGTTTTGAGCTTATCGGTAATTATCAGTAAGTAAACACCTAGAAGAGGAAGAAGAATGAAGAAAAAATTTGTGTGCATTTCTAATCCATACATGTAATAATCTGCAAGGTAATACACATGAATCATCAACATAGCCAAAGTCATATACATGAAAATGTACCTTCATTAACTTTCAGTTCTAGTTCCGGATTCGTTGTAGATATTCTATGGTAACCTAACTGACAGCACCCAAATAAAGGCGTTTTTACATTATAAAAACGCTAATAAGCGAACTGCTCATGTTGTGTCAGGAGCAGAACATTTGCATGTATACCTTGTTTAATATACTGTTTGGCAGTTTGTGATTGTAATGTTTACAACAAACAGATGATGTGTACATGAAGTGGTAGTCGGTACCAGGTGTGAATGGTAACAAAAGTGTGAATGTGCACATGCAATCATAATGAAGGACACAACATAATGCACCCAGTAACCAGTAGTGTTAATGCAGGATGACTAAAGACAGAAGTTCTTATCCTAAAACCATCACTCTCACATCCTTTGTGAAGTAGAACCACACTGCCTACAAACCACTTCCAATTTGAAGTGAGAATTTCCAATTCCAAATTTTTTTCTTGACAAATATGATTAATTGCTATACTAGCTTGCAAATGGGTGATCTGAATTACGTAATTTTAATGAATTGAGGAAATATTTCAATAATGATCTGCGAGGTTATACAATTTCACGTTGTCACTATTAATTACTATCTTTCATATATGATTAATATTGTCTCATGCAACCAATGGAGTACAATTTTCTTTGCCTATATATATATCCTAGCATATCACCAGTCAATACTCAGTCAATACTCAATACTATCATTTGGAGTTTCTTCCACGTCATCATTGCTTGTGCTTATTTGAAGGAGTGATTCGGCTCTGTTTTCATTTGCTACAATGACGTGTCTTTTCTTTTTTCCAGCACTGACTGGAATGCCTGAAACAAAGAAGTGAATATTTTGTAAGTTGTTTGAATTTAACTTGCGCTCTATCTATATTTGATATTATAACCCAATCATGACATTAAGGTGCAATGCCAATTTGGTGGTCTTGAAATTTCAGATGTGGCAAAGTGTGGTTTGTTTTTATTAATATTTTACAAGTTTCCATGGTATGCATATACTGATATATAATTTTGTTCTTTCTGAAATTTCAAAAGCCTAGTGTTATTTAGTATGCTAGATTTTAAACTGCATTCCAATTTACTGACATTTCATTAAAGCATCAGTATTATTATAATACAAGTTATTTTGCATTACAAATGCAATTTTATGCTGCATTGAAAGTAACTTACATGGACTGGTGTTGTTTGTGAGGATGTAGTCACCTTCAGAAGTAAAGGAACTAATTACTTCTTCATAGAATTGTTCTTCAGTGACTGAAAAAAAATTACTTCTTTTGATCTTGGTACAGGTGTGATCTGAAGCAGCGACTACAAAAGGCTCTACTTCTGTAGTGAAAAGGGGGCCTGAAGAATGAATAACAATAACCAATTGTAACCAGAGTACTCCATGCAATAATGTTATAAATACCACTTGCAACTTGATAATGTGTATAGTATGCCATTTGCACTATGAACTGTGATCCTTGAAGTAGTTCACATAGTTTGCAGGCACGTGCGGGTGATACTTTAGTGATGACAATGGTATAGCATGACAAATTTGCGGCAGCATTGATTGCTTTAATACCACGTATGACAGTAATTGTCTAAATACAAATCACATTGAGGTTAGAAACTAGTCATATTGCACACATGATGCTAGAATAACTTACGTCTTCTTTTTCCAACCATCTTTCACCAAAGTCAGAGCACATCCAATAAATGGTCTGACATTCTTCTTAATGTCTTCAAAGGAGAGTAGGGTAATCGTCTGAGGAATTAGCAGTGTTAGAGATGTTCGATCCTCTGACCATACAGCTGCAGTTCTCGCATCAATTTCAGATGATTTTGTTCCCACCAGCTTAGAACTGTATTTATAAAATATTCGTCATTGCAATTCATTTAACACAAATTCACTTACTTTAGTGCCTTAGCACAATATTCATTGAATGCAGCAGGTACATTAGGAGAAAATTTGAGCTCTATAAACAAGTCCCTGAGAATGTTTTCATCAGCAAAATGTCCATACTTTTCCACTGTTTGGAGCCAATTTACGCATCCCACTCGACCCATAAACGCTTCTTTGATTGTTTTGATTTTCTTTAAAATCGAGCATTCCAAAAATTAATTTTTTGGAGACTGATTTCACCATTTGCACACTTTTGTAGCATATCTGTCATTTCGTCCTCAGTTAAGCACGTAAACCACGAAAATTAAAGAAGAAGAAGAAGCAGTTGGACGAGAATATGATTTATGCATCCCACTCGACACTTCACAATCTGAGGCCCATTATAGTTTGTAAGGAAAGCTATAATGGGCCTCAGATTGTGAAGATAAACACATTAATGTAACGTTGAATTTTTATACTAATAACTTTATGATCGACACTGTTCCATACATGCCTCACAGGATGACAATGCATTTACCCAGCTTTTTATCAAAATTTTCCATATACCAGAGAATGGTGTCTGATTTCCAATATTGTCATAAGGAACAGATTATCAGTAAATCACAGTTCTTTCTATTGTGGGAGAAATGCTTTAGCCATGTTACTATCCCGTCAGTAAGTTATGATTGTAAATAATTGCCTGTGTGGTAGAGATTACTAAATAAATTTATTCTGTTTAACAGGAGAATCGCTTCACTAAATGTGATATTTGCACCATGGTAAAAGCAGAAAAAGAAAAAACTATGGATGCTGCAAAAATACAGCAACTTAGCACATTACTTCATCAACATAGCGATCTTCAAATGTAAGTTTTAAGTTTTTTTATTTTATTATTTATTGTAACCAATAAAAACAACAGGGATCAAAGGAGGCGATACCATCAAATACGTGAACATGCAGAAACCAATGCCAGTATTATGTCAGTCATCATTGATGGAATGGATCAAAATAGTACTAATCTGCCTCACTGCAAGCGAATGCAAAAGTCAGATAGCAACTTGTGGCATTTCAGAACACATCTTACTGGATGCATTGTGCATGGGCATCAGTCATATGTGTTTCTTGACTTCATGCAGTGGCCACATGACCCAAACCTGACCATTCATGTGCTATGCCAAGTAATATCCTAGTCATTTAATCATAACAATATTTTTTTTAAATTTATATTTCATTTATATTTCATTAGGTCATTTTGATCATTTCAATAACTTGACGA
The DNA here is from genome assembly GCA_963681505.1 of Eunapius fragilis. Taxonomy (NCBI): domain Eukaryota; kingdom Metazoa; phylum Porifera; class Demospongiae; order Spongillida; family Spongillidae; genus Eunapius; species Eunapius fragilis. The sequence continues at coordinate 5,869,853 of OY811974.1, read as the reverse complement.
AGAAATCACAGCCATTACCTAGAAAGTTGTTTTTGCAGTTGGACAATACTGCAAGAGAGAATAAAAACCGGTGTGTTTTGTCTTTCCTATCATTCCTTGTGCACAAGGGCATATTTGAAGATGTTAGTACATTTTGATATAATTAATTTTATTCACCAGTATCTTTATTCTTTAGGTAGAGCATGGATTTTTGATGGTAGGACACACACATGAAGATGTAGATGCGATGTTTGGAAATTTTGGCAAGTGGCTTAGGAAGCTAAATGCACATACTGTTCCTGGTAATGTATTTTGATTTATTTATGCGATAGTAACAGTTATCTCCAATACTTTAGCTTTGTTGCTGGGCTGCAAGGAGGCAAATAAAACTGTGGGGTGTGCTACTGTTCTGAGCAGTATCAGTGATGTTAAATCATGGTTACTTCCATGCACATACCAGCTATACAATCATTGTCATCCCCATACTTTTAAGTTTAATAAAGGTAGCAGACTTCCCATCAGTACTGAAATGCATTACAAACGGTGGAATGAAGATAAATGGGAGCCAGAGGGTCGACCAGGTTTGAAGCTACTTAAGGTACCTGCTGGCAATTTTGCAATTCTTATCTGCTTAATATATCCTCTATTATTGCAAAGACTTTGCCAGTTGGGTGTCCAAAAAACGTAGCAGCCAATCCATTAAAAATTGATCTTGAGGCATTGTCTGGAGCCATTTTAAAGTATCAGTGTCTTGATGAAGTTGACAGAAAATGGTGGACAGACTTTATTGAAGAACTTAGAGCATCATTTGAATCTCCTGCTCTTGAGCCTGAACAATGGTTGCTTTCAAAAATAGAGGACATCATTGAAAATACATCAGTCACAATCCAATCAACAGGGCAGCCATCATTGCCAGACAAGTTGTTAAAGCGTCACTTTGAAAATACTGAATCCATTCCTGAGGTAAATCCTGCAGTGTAAATATGATGTATCAATAAAAATACAATGACAGAAAGAGCCCTTAGCCTTAATTCTAATAATACGGGTTTTTAATATAGATGTTATTCAATAATAATACATATTTAGATTATTTATTATAATAGATTATCAAAAGTATATAGGTCAACACACTATTAATGATTATAAGGATACATAGAAGAATACAAAGGATACGTTACAATGTAACATAATAACCATTAATGATTAGATAGCATGATTATTTTGTGGTCTATAGTGCAAACAAGAATGTCACAAAAATCATAGTATTTGAAATTTCAGAAGTACCAAACTGCATATCGCAGCTGTTAAAAATATCCCACAACATCACTCACTATAATTTGAAATTTCAGATGCACCAAACCCAGTGTATATGTATCTCAGTGCAGTAAGTAGTACTAAATTTTATCATCAGACCTTTTATATTATAATCATGTTTTATGCTTATAGGTATACTGCGGCAAAAAGAAGCCCTGCAAAACTAGCAGCAGATCAGCCCTCCCTCTGGTACCACTACAAATTCTACCTTCCACCCATCTTAATGAGACAACTGTTGAACCTGATTCAGTACCTGTATCAGAGCTTGCTTCTGTACAACATGGAGGCTTTGTTGCACTGAAGTTAAAAAAATATGCAGATGAAGAACCTCAAATAGCTGAAGTTATTGTGATATATGGGAAAAAGCTAACAATTGGCTGGTGGGTAGGACGCTACACAGCCAACTGGGTACCCTGGAAGATAAGAGGGATACAGCAGGTTGAAGAAGTCAGTGAAGATGCAGTACTACGACCAATTTCCATTAGCAAATCCAACTGACTCACTAAAGAATTATTCACCGACTTGAAGGCATTATATTCCAATTGTACACTCGTATAATTACTTAACTGAACATTAAAGGCAACATATTATGTACAAACCCTATGATATTCACAATTTAATGCAAGTGCACATTTTAATCTGCCTAAAACAGCTGTTTTACCAAATTAATAGAAAAAATAGATATTTGACATACATCATGATTTGTACACTAAATGTGCATAAAATAGCACAATTATTGCAAAAATCTCACATAATATGCAGAAAAAAGGTTGATTTTATGCACATTTTGAACAATTTTCTTAATTCAATCAGAATTTGGAAATTCTCACTTGAGATTGGAAGTGGTTTACAGTTTTGTGGACAATGCTGAGTGGACAAAAGCAGAGTTCATGCTAAGCCTGTCGAAAAAATTCCACCGGAATTTCGGCATTTTTAGGCAGTTTCTAATTGCACAAAATGCTAGCATTTTCCAATTTAAATATGCATCGCATACTGCCAACAACGGCCAGTAAACTACAAAAACGAACGGTATGCAGAAATATACGGTTATCACTATTATGCGAACAACGAGGTCCCATCGTCCAAATTGGCCAGAAAAAGACAATCGAAGACGGCCAGACCCAAGGTCACTGTAGCAGCAGGCATCGCTAAGGTGGCTGCTTCGTTGTCGTCTTTTGCAATCCAACAGCGTACGGGTGTTGCACTCGAACCGTCGTACTTAGTTCTTGCGTCTTCTCCACTTCCAATTTGTGTGTCCAGCCTTTCCTCTTCTACAACACCACCATCACTTTCTTTTACCCCTGCTTCACTAATGTCTGCTCTTCAGGTGCCTGTTCCTGGGTCTGCCCATGCAGTTTTCTTCTCGTTCACCATGTCCTGTGTCACCACCTGTTTCACTGGTCGGCTTTTAAAATGCCTGTTCCTGGGTCTGGGCATTCTTCTCCTCGTACACCAAACTCTCCACTTCCTTTGTCAGCACTTTCAGTGCCTGACCTTGATTTTTCGTCTCCACCTCCTATTTCTTCACCAATTGTATTGTCTCCTCTTAGTTCATTTTCTCAATGTAATTCCTCTTTTTCCGAGTCCTGCAGCAATACATCTGTATCTGGTCTAGAGGGTGTTCCATTGCCTTCCACCCCTTCAGGTATGTCGGTTTGAATTTTATTCTCAAATGTGTACATTTGATTTCAAATTCTTTTAGCATCCAGTAGTGAATGTCAGTACTTTGACATTGAATCTTGCAACACTACAAAGAAGAGAAGATACTCATTACCTGTTCTGAAAAGGCTTGAGAGCTTTGCAGGCCATCCGTTGACCGAACGTGATAACAGCATTTTTTGCACTGTTTGCTCGTCTCTTATCATGAACAAATCATCATCAGTAAGAAATCATCTAAAAACCGAGAAGCATCTGTCAAATGTGAAAGCTGCTACTAGCAAGGTACATCATTGTTATCTCTGTTACATTTTGGTAACCTAGAGGCATAGAGAGTGTTTTCAGAGATTTTAGATGCAATTTAAATGGCTAGTTTGCTCTTTTCAACTGGTTAACAAAGAATAGTGATTATTATGTGTCTGTACAAGTAGTTTCAAAATCTATTTTATTCCTGCGTTCAGGGTACTACAATGTCATCTTTACAGAATGCAATTCAGTGTAATCCAGCACATGAAAAAAGAGACACCTACAGAGCATATGTTTGTCGAGTTTTAATTGCAGCTGGAATCCCTTTAAAAAAACTTGACAATCCAGATGGTACTAGGTCTGAATTGCATCTTCTACTAGAACTAGGTCGTCACGAACTAGGATCAAAGCAAACCATGTCAGACTACATTCCCAGCATGTTGAATGCTGAAATTGAACACATTCGGAGTGAAATTTGTCATTCAACAAGGCAAAATCAGTTTTTCGCATTTAGCCTTATATTTGATGGCACGACCAGATTTGCTGAAACATACAACATTATAATGCGTTTTGTTTTGAACAACAAAATTCAACATAGAGTAATTGACTTGAAATTATTGAGCAAATCACTCAATGGACAACAACTCACAAATCTTCTCAGTCGCAACATGCAGAAATATGATCTAAGTGAAGAAAATCTGGTGGCCATCATGCATGACAGGGCGTCAATTTACTGTGTGGTAAGATTTGAGTATGTTTATAACATCAAACTATTTATTTATTTATATTGTCATGTACATAGGCTGGAACTAATTTGAGTGAGTTTTGCAGTAACATGATTGATGTGGGGTGTTATTCACACACTGTTGATAATGCTGGAGATCATTTCACTCAGTCAGACATCCAACAATTTTTGGGTCTTTACCACTCCATGATGTGTCACTCCACCAAAGCCAAGACAATTTTTTAAGAAGTTATTGGTGTCAAACCTAAAGGTTACAGTCGTATCCGTTGGTGGTCTTCGTGGGAGGAGCTAGAACAACTAAGTACAAGCTTTCCTTCTGTCCTTGTGTTCTTAAACCGTTGTGTCAGTGAAGATGTTTGCAGTAACACTACATCTGCACTAATCAAGTAAATAAGATTATGCCATGTTAATGGAGCTTGACTTTTTCTCTTTTCCTTACAGGATTGTGAGTGAGCCATCCTTTGCTCTTTCCCTTGCTGCTTTGTCAGATCTTGGGCGAATATTTTTTACCACTACCTATGAATCTGAGGGGGATGACTTTCTATGTATCCTTGCATATGATAAGATTATGACCTTATTGGAACTGGAAAAAAATTGGCAGCATCGATCCCTCTCTGCTGTAGCACGGAACATGTCAAATACTGCAAATGCCGTAGCCCCTCTATTTCAAACACTTGAGCAGGATCTTATCAATGAAGCAAGGGGAACTATCATTCCAGGGATCAGGTACATACAGAGCCGTTTCACTGAAGACCAGTGCCTGAAGGAATCTCTACAATTTTTTAAGGCATGTCGCTTCCTTAATCCTGCCCGAGCCCAGAGCCTGCAACCCACTCTGCTGAATGATATAAGTGAAGTACGTTGTTTGAATCCAACAGATGTTAATGAATTGAAGGACTAGTTCCCAATTTACATTGCTTCAACAAAAGATATTACTACCGAGATTGGTCCAAAGGATGCATTTAGGTGGTGGTGCATGCAAAGTAACAGCCTGCCAAAATGGTCGAAATTTGCTAAAAAGGCTGCACGTGTTCAGCCAACAAGTGCAGCTGCTGAACGAGTTTTTTCTATGTTGAAAGGGCTCTATGATGACACACAAAGTTGTGTTTTTGAGGATCACCAGGCATCAGCATTAATGGTACACTATAATGAGGGACAGCGAAGAAAGACTGTTACCTGAATGTTGTCTCACAGCTGAAAGGAGCACTCTTATCTCAAGCCTCCCTATCACAATAACACTTTGATGTTAATGTTTGTTTGATATTGATGTGTGTGTGTACATGCACGTAAAATTTTCATATACAAGCTGCTTACAAACAATACTGTACATTCCACAGAACAGAGTGAAATTTTGGCAGTGAGGGCAGGGGGCACTAAATCCATGCAAGGTTACCACATGGCACCATGAGTGTAGAGCCATTCCTGACAAAGTGTCTTCATATATCAGGAACACTGTGTGCCAATGACTCAATAGAAGCACAGTAATAGAACAGCCATGTACAAAAACTCTAGCGCTTACCCTTGACTCCATGATGGTCAATAACTCGCAGTCGTAAGAACATACATGTAGACAGGCATTGTGCATTGGACCTAGCTGATTAAACTATCGTGACGGTTAAAAAGATAACTGGCATTTTTAGGTGGAATTCGTAAATTTTACAGACCATTTTTTGCATATTACGGTCGGAATTTTTGAGAAGTTTTGTGTGGCATTTTTTCGACAGGCCTAGTTCATGCACATTAGAGAACTAATTCAATGCCTAATTTTAATAAGCCAATGTAAACTCTACCATTCCATGCAGATTACTTCCCATTCAGTGCACATTAGAAATACCACAATCATGTAGTTACCTTTATAGAATTTATGATAAGCAAAACGGAAGTAAGAATCAGACATCCAACTGCCAGGACAGCCATGAGTACTACTTCCTTGGAGCTCCATGTTTGAGACAAATATATACCTGCCTGTCAGTGTGGTAAAATTATACACTGCCATTTGTACCAAATGTACGTAGCATTTCGTTGCATGCAAGTATCAAGGCAGTTTGAAAATACCACATTGTGGTCCAGGTATCCCAGATGTCACACACTAATGCAGATAAATCGTCACAAAGTTCATTACATTACGTTTATATTCCAAGCTAGCAAGCTTTAACTGGAGTTATCTAATCCTGATCAATCTATGGTTAAGGGTATCACATATCGGCAACCCACCAACATCATTGAAATACTGTTTAGCATAAACATTTCATAACTATCCACAACATTAAAATTGAGGCTGGGGGGGGGGGGGGGGGCGGTTGGAGGGAAAAGGTAATGCCATTCGTTATAGCACTTATACATGTATTTACATGAGAATACCATGCTATTTTGTTGAAAATGATAGCTTCAGTATAATTCGGCAACTACTTCAATGTGTAACTAAGTGTCTGTTGGTCAATGCAGTAATAGAATACTACGTACCTGCATGGCATGTGATAAAATGGCAGTTCCTTTAAAATACCTGAATTAGTGGCTGGCATGGGCTATGTATACTTGTCTAGAAAATTGAGCTAGGAATACTATAATGGTGTCAGGGCAGTTGGGTTTCACATGCTTTCAATTTTGTACTCCGTTTTGCATATCAATAATTCTGTGAAGGTAACATCGAAAGTATTCTGCATGCAATGGACATTGGCTTATTAAATTAGGCATTGAAATTAGTTCTCCATTTAATACAGGGCTGCTAGCGTTATAGATGTGATGTGATGTGATGTCTTGTATGAACTCTGCTTCCATTCCTCAGCATTATCCACGATCCTGTAGGCTGTATGGTTCTACTTCTCAGAAGATGTGACAGTGGTAGGATCGGAATTGCTGTATGCTTTCACACTTCCAGCTACAGAGTGTATTTTAATAGAGTTCCTCATTTTTTATGTCCGCGCTCACATATCAATTTACTTCTGGTACGAACTACCACTTCACTTACCAGCCCCTTCTATTGTAAACATTAGAATCACAAACTGCAAACTGTAAATCAAACTTAATATACATGTACATGCAAATGATGCAATTTTGAAACATAACACGAGCAGTTTGTTCATTAGCGCTTTTATATAAAGTAGTTCCTTTACGTAGGCGCTATCATTTAGGTTACCAGCCCTGCTTTGGCCTAGGCAGTGTGTTCCTACTTTGCAGAAGATGTGAGAGTGATGACTTGAGAGTTTAACAGCTGTTTTTATTCACCATGCATTCACACTACTGGCTGCAGGGTGTATTATGTTGTGTCCTTTATTATATTTATGCACACTGCGCCACAGCTTTTAGTATGCAGAGATGTGCAGAGTCTGCATACCAACCATATGATACCCGTCTGCATATGGTTGAAATGCAGACTCGACTCTGCACAGCTCTGCATACTAAATGCTGTGGCACAGTGGCATGTGCACACTTTTATTGCTATTCGCTCTTGGTACCAACTGCCACACCTTCTGTTTGTTGTAAACATAAGACTGAAAATAAACTGCTAAACGGTGCATCAAGCGTAAAATAAAATTTGGTTCCACTCTTGGCATGCATAAAGCAAGAGCGTTTCTCATCGTTCAAAGCTCCTTTATAGCTGGCTGTTGTTGGTTAGGTTAATTAAAGATTCCATTGTATCGATTTACAATGCATGATCAATCGAATCAAACTATATATCAGGTAGTTAAACTATGGCCCCCCCCCCCCCCCCCCCCCACCCCGGGAAGCTTACGCAAAAATGTATGTAGTATGCCATGTAATGCATTAACGGTACAATCAGTATTATATTGCATGGTACAATATTCGGCACAGGTTTTTCATTTTGTCAAGAGATCATTACGAAGGCGACTTAAAGGTACGCTAAACATGCTTTATCCAGCTCGTATGTATCGATTTAGTGATAGACAATGTATAATACCTTCGGGTACAATTTTATAGAGTGGGGAATTGAATGTTCTGGTTATATTCCATTGAATCATAGTGTTCGTCACACATTGGTGTCAACAAGAACTAATTCTTTTACCACTCTAGCATGTGTTATGAGTTCTAAAGTTGGCGCATGGTATTTCCAGATCACTTACATGGGCGTAGACAATTTTTCAAAACTAGGCTAAATCACTTACCCTAATTGAAGTCATTATTGTGAGGCTTACAAATGCACGTTTCACGAAAGTAGAGTCCATATACGTTTGATAGTGTAGACTGAATATAAGATCAAGCCTTTAAAATCTGGATGAAAATTCATGATCACGTGGAAAAAATATGGAGGCAATGCCCCCGACAAAGGTTGCCTGACAATAGTATTATGATATCAGTTTCACACAGCGCTACATGGTTCGAAACCATAACTGTGCCAATTAAAAAAAAACGCACGTACACTACTGGTTACAAGAGTGCATTATATAGAGTCTCACATTATACGTATATGCTCACATGCACCTTTAGTACCATTCTCTCCTGGTACGTAATTTAATCACCAATTCTTTCTGTTGTCGGAAGTTTCGTTAGAAACTTCCATATAGGATTTGACCCCGACTATGAGTGTCATTAAAAAAACGCGACCCGTCTGTAACAACACTCCCGACGATCGGATCGTGTAGCTTGTTTTAGCAATCGATCTAGAAGTCAAAAATGAGTAGTTTCGTTTTTGTTTCATGTCGCTGAACCGCGTGGTTGTTGAGAACAAGAGTGTACTGCCCGTCCTCGTACCCAGTCTCGGAACAAGGGGCGGGTCGTCTTCTTCTTCTTCTTCTTCTTCTTCTTCTTGGCAACGCATAACTCAGGACAGGAACATTTCTAAGCGATGAAAATTTCACCAATAGCTTCAGAATCGGCTGGAGAACTCGCTTTTATATAATATAATACTTTGATAAACAATCGACTATCAGCCTCCTATGTCTTGTATAATTTAATTACGGTATCTAAAGATAAACGGCATGTGTATAAATAGCAACACAAGTAGAGAAAAAACTCTTTGGTGATTCGATCGTCGTTTGTTGTGCTACTTTTTTGTTAGTGAAGTTGTTTTTATCAAAATGCCTTCACGTCAAGAAGAGAAACGAGCGAAACGACGTGAGAAATACCTTCAAGTTCGAGACGATGTTTTAGAATCGGCACGGGCATCCTACAAGGCAGACCCTGAAAAGAAACGGACAGCTGAACGTGAGGGATATCATGCAGACCCAGCAAAGAAGCAGACCGCTGAACTCGAGCGGTATCATGCAGACCCGGAAAAGAAACGGTCAGCTAAACGCGAAAGCTATGCAGCAGACCCAGAAAAGAAACGGTCAGCTATACGCGAAAGCTATGCAGCAGACCCAGAAAAGAAACGGTCAGCTATACGCGAAAGCTATGCAGCAGACCCAGAAAAGAAACGGTCAGCTGAAAGGAAACGTTATTGGGAGGGTCCTGAATGTTCTCGCTTGGCGAAGAGAGTGCGGTACGGGAAGGCTAAGCGTACCCTGCAAAACCAACGAGGCCATCGAAAAAGAACTACCGACAAAGTTATTCAAAGGTATGTAAATGTAGATGTACATGTACTCAGATATTGAGCAGGGTTTGCATATGACCTTAGCTGAAACGTTGCGTCAGCGTTGTCTTCTGTCAGTTGCATGGTTTGAGTATTCTAGTGCAATAGCAAATGTCACATGCAATTGCATGCATAACAAATATAGGGCAGAGGGGTTAGAGTTTGGGGGCAGGATAAAAGGAAACGGTATCTTGATCTTGTTGTACACGTGGTTGGGGATAATCATCACTTAGCCATGTGGTTTTTGATATCATCTGTGCATTGAATCAGAATGGCTTCAGTTTACATTGGATTTCATGGCAATGAAACTATTTTAGGGGCATAACTTGATGTACTGTGTATAGTTTAGCAAATGCGTAATGTTACATGTACATGTACGCACTTCCTTTTTTCACTGTTGCTACTCTCTGTACGAACCAAAGGATATCGTACTAAGCGAGTATAAGGGTGGCCTCGAAAAGGCTATTCTTAAGAATAGCACTTTACTAGTTCAGTTAAATCATGCCTTTTGCAAGACGCACCCATGGTTAGCACAAAAGGTGTGTACCAGATCTGCACATGCTGCTGTCAGTAAAGTTTGTGCAGATGCAGTGCTTAAAAAGGTACTGAATGTTTAAGTATATCTGGATTGAAAGAAATGAAAAGGGAGAAGCAGCCATACAACAGTCATTGGGTTACTTGGGTATGAAAAAAAATTAAGAAAACAAGTAAATAAAAACATTCTCTGCGAGAAAGTTGGTGGGATATAGGATTTGATTATGACATTGGTGGTGTAAAAAGCAAGGAAACTAGGTCTTATCAGAAGGGAAAATGTCATAGTCCTATATTTAGCACATTTCTAGGGCATGTGTTGTTTGTGTGCTAAATATAGGACTATGGCATTTTCCCTTCTGATAAGACCTTGTTTCCTTGCTTTTTACACCACCAATGTCATAATCAAATCCTATATCCCACCAACTTTCTCGCAGAGAATGTTTTTATTTACTTGTAAACATTAGAATCACAAATAGCCAAACTGTAAATCAAACTTGAAATTCATGCAATTTTGAACACATAACACGAGCAGTCATTTATTAGCGTTTTTATGTAGAGTAAAAAGTTCCTGTACCTAGGTGCTGTCAGTTACCGTCGAATCCGGAACTAGAGCTGAAGATGTGTGAATTAGGCTATGTCCATGATACATATGTGTTACCTTGCAAAGATTACAACATGCATGGATTAGAAACGCGCACAAATTTTATATTGCATGCCCCTTCGTCCCCAGCAAGTATCGTAGATAAGGCGATACATCCTCGAGATCGGTACTTCCTTGTCTCCAATATGGAACTCCTAGGACGCTCCTTTAGCAGCTGGTTGTTATGTTGTTGGAATAAAAGATTCCAACGTATCGATCGATAATGCATGATCGATCAAATCAAACTAAACATCAGGTTAGCTAAACCCCAGCCCCACCCCCATCCCCATCCCAGGAAGCGTTTGCAAAAATGTATGCCACGTAGCGCGTTTAACAGTACAATTAACATTATAACGGTATTTCGGCACGGTTTTTTCATATTGTCGAGATATCGCTACCAAAGGGACTTAAAGGTACGCTAAATATGCTTTAGCGAGCTTGTACTGTATGTATGGATTTAGTTATGCATACCTTCGGGTAAGGTTTTACAGAGGGGGAAATTGAGTACTGGGCAACGTTCCGGTCAAAGTATTGATCAATTCCATCAAATCAAAAATAGTGTTCATCACACAACATGTCTGGTGTCAACAAAAACTAATTATAGAGCTCTAGCATGTATTACGAAAGTACACCTGTTGTTTTCCACATTCATTGGCGTAGACAATTTTTCACAACCGATCAAGGGGGGGGATGGCTAATTTTAATCTCTTACCCACTAAATGAAGTCATTGTTGTCAGCAGGTTATTGATTTCATTAATGTTTGTAATATGCATATATGATGTACAGTTCTATAGCGTGAATAATATTTCAAAATTTGTGCATGTTCACTATCTATGATTACATTGAATCTCTAAAAATTTACGAGGTACATTTAGCTATATGTATAATACATGTGTGTTACTATGCAGAAATACTTGCGATTTATTAGAAACGCGCACATACTTCTTAACTACCGAAAGCTCTACCGTGTATTAGCCCCATCCACCAAGTATAGCGATGATGCCTCCATGGTGACAATAAACCATGCGTGGATGCATATGCTGTTTAAAGAAAACACACACAGTTACTGAGTAACTCGGGCAGGTTCTGCGCACAATGGCATCAAAGATATTATATCATGTTGCATTGTGTATTGTCATTTTCCCGGTGAGCATCAACGCCGTCACTTTTGCTAAAGGGTTAACTTCGGACGCTCCCCTTCACCTGAGAGTCCACTGTTCAACTCATGGCTAGCGTAACCATGTCTGGGGGGCACACACCCTGAGGGGGGTCACATAGACAAGGCAATAACCTCTGCTGATCTCCTGCCCGGTGATGGTACGGGTACTTCTACCGTTTGGTGGATGTACAGGTGTATAAGTACAACGCACAAAATCATTGATCAAAGTGAACTTTTTTATTGACTTGTTTCATTTTTTTTTTTTTCATAAACGATTATGTGCATTACCCCACGCCCCCATTACCCCCGTAAAGTTTGTATCCATTGGTTCCAGAGTGATGTATAATATCTCTTTCTCTCAGCGATTTGTATTAACTCGGGGTTCTACTTCGAGTTGGAATTTGTTTTCAAGTAGACAAGCAAATAAAATGTACTGTAAGATCCTTGTGTGTATTTCACCAGTAAAGAAACATCCGTGTCATATATATTGGCAAAATTATTTTTCAATGAAATGGTTCCTGATTGCTAATAAAAGAAGAAAAATATGGGATTCACAATGTGGGTTAAATGCTATACTACTCTTGATGTAACAGAACGCAGCTGATTACGAAGTATGAGGTGTAATTATTGATCACTCTAATCATGCACGAGTGTTTGCAGTTGATAAATCCTATACCAGACGTTTCTTCATCTTCTGGGCCTACTACTGATCTCCGTTGGTAGGTATTACAGAATGGTTAATTTGTGACATCTCACGTATTATCTAGTTAGGTACTTTATCAGGGTGTTAAGCATATCCAGAAATGGCCCATTCATAGGCGGTCATCTTGCTTTTTTTTTTTTCAAATTGAATTTTAAACCAGTCTATAATGTACTATAAATCGGTCCGATTATCGTATATGTACTTCAAAAAACTATAGCATTAACCATTTCGTAAATAAATTCAAGACAAAATATTAATTTCTATCGCGCATAATTTATTCATAAAAGTATGTCATTGCATAATCCATACAATAAAATTATTAACAATGGCGGGAGCTAGCTCACGAGACCTATAGGATGTCTGTACATTTAATAATTATGCCAATACATTTCAAATAAATGTCACGCCCACCCACCCCCCCCCCTCCCCCCCGTAAGTTTGGTCCGCCGAAAATTTTGAACCCAGGAACAAAATTTTCAGGTAAATTCGGTCCGCCCGGACCAAACTTTCCTGAAAACTTTGACACGGGTCTGAAAATTTTAAGGTGTTTTATGCATTCAGCAAGATGCTAGGATGGAAGGATGTTGAGGGAGATCTTGTTGTGGAAGTGTATGTGTATCTTGTCAGTGGCATATATTGTCAACGGAAAGAAAGCGAACGATACGGAAAAACGTCCTGAAGTTTTCTGTGTCGAATGAAGGAGAGCTATTCTATTGGCAAAAAGGAAGGGCAAGGCAAGTATTATTTGCATGTACAGAAGGAGGATGATGCTGAACAACCACCCTGTTCAGTAACAGACAAAGCAGACAATAGTACAGATGGATCTGTTACATAGAGATGTCCAATCATACTGTTGACACAGTATGGTGCTTGCCAGTTTGCAGAAAATATGTGCAGTGTTGTAGGACTGCATACATGACTCACAATCCTACTCAGCTGTCTTGTTACTTGAAATCATCTGAAACAATGGAAAACTACTTGCAAAAAACAAAGATGGATCGACAGAAAGTGTGGGTAATCGAAGTGGAAATATACGCCACTGCCAATTTGCTTGGCACAACGATATTTGTGTATTGTCCTTCAGGCACATGCAAAAAAATGGCTGGAATTTGCTCCAAACATATGCCATGATGACAACAGTATGCACAAGAGTGTCTTTATCTATGCAATGTTTGTGAACACTTTGAAACTGTGAAGCATATGTCATGACCATTTCAAATATATTCAATGCATGCACACATAACAAATAATGGATATTACACAGGGTTACAAAAATATATTACATGTTACTTGTGGTGCCCAATACAGAGGCAGCTTTGCCGTGATGTAGTACACAAATTAAATTTATTTGTGTGAGGATTAATCTTCAGTGCAGATAATAAAAAATGATATGGGATGGGAGACCAAAATTTACAGTGGGGACCATTTTTTTTGAAAAAAGTGGTCCGAGGGGACCAAAATTTTCAGTGAAAAAATTAGTCCCCAGGACCATAATTACTGGGACCAAAATTCCAGTGACATCCCCCTTATCTACGGCTTTGCAAACGTCAGTCTGGTTCTTTTTTTACTTCTATAGCGAACGGAATTCGCTAAGCAATCGAAATACGTGGCCGGATTCAGGTGCCAGCTGCCATCGCCTTACGCAACACGGTAAAAGCAGTAGTGGGCATTCCTACAGTTAAGGTTCCGGCGATTAAATTCACGAGCATTGAGGTCCAACGACTGATTTAGACATTACGAAATAATTATAGTAGTAAGGCAGTAAGGCTTCCTGCTTGATGCCGAGCACGAGAGCAAATGCTATTTTACCACCAAAACTTAAAAACCTTGCTCGGGGTCTACAATTCAGGATAGCCCACAAAACCACAACGGCACATCACAACCCCCGCTGCCGCTGCCGCCACCATCCGATCCCAATGTGTACGGCCTCGAAGGGAGCGCTAAGATAGCATGGCAGGCTGCTTAGATGCTATTGCCCACAGAGCACTATATTATACAACGCTGAAGTATAAAAATTAATATTAGCGGATATTACAATTTATGTCACGTGAGCATGTCAGCACATCTGCAATATAAATGGGATAATATTATGTGGCCAATTACAGGTGATACACTGATGTAATGCAATTTATAAAAGGGTGTTTCTTTTCCATGCCGTTTCCTCCAAGCAAACTCTACAAGGTACGTTGGAAATAGGTCCAAAGAGGTTCCGTACATCCTCTTGTACTCCTTCTTTGCATGCGCCCAAGTACTCTCGATCGTCTGGGTGTGAGCTCCTGTTGCAGGGTCAACAAAGTTAATGCTGTGGTTTACAGAATTATGCTGATATCCCTGTCGTTGCAAACGAGCATAGGAACGCTGTATGTATCTCCGTCCCAGGTAATACGTGGTTAATTATTATGGGGAGCAGAGTTGCAGCATCTCGGCTTGGAACGACTTCCATAAATACTTTGGCAGTTCCCCTTTCCACCCCACCAATTACCGAATGTCCTTCTCTCATGCGTCCTCTGTTATACTTCCTTTTCCCAAACTTTGCCTCATCCACTTCCACTACTGTTCTTGAGTACTTGGGCGCATGCAAAGAAGAAGTACAAGAGGATGTACGGAACCTCTTCGGACCTATTCCCAACGTACCTTGTAGAGTTTGCTTGGAGGAAACAGCATGAAAAAAAAAAACACCCTTTGCTATGTTTATTAATTGCACAAGTAATTAAAACATTCTCTACACGAGAAGGTTGGTGGTATATAGGAATCAAAGGTGATGGTGGTGTAAAAAGCAAGGGAACAAGGCTTCTTATTGAAAGGGAAAAATGAAGTAGACCTATATTAGCACGCACATTTAAATATGACAACATGCTGCTAAAATAGGTCTATTTCATTTTTCCTTTTCAATCAGAAGCCTTGTTCCCTTGCTTTTTACACCACCATCACCTTTGCTTCCTATATACCACCAACCTTCTCGTGTAGAGAATGTTTTTATTACTTGTTTCCTAAATTTTTCTGTTGGAATTGGTATAGTATTTAGTTCTTGAAACGCATAGAATCAGGTAGCATAAACATCAACTTGCGCAATCATGACAGGTTTATTTTAGAAATCTGCAATTCTGTTGAGGTGTGTACCAAATATTGCACTATTCCCCAGACTATCTCCATTGAGGAGCAAAGGATTGATAAGGTTAAAGGAGAAGTTGCCACGTAAATAGTTACGATTGCGCTGCGCGAACCGATGCACAGAACCCGCTATAAAAGGTGCTAGACGTTGGTCGTTTTGTACTTGCGTTTTCAATCGGTTACCCTGTTACTTTTGGGACCAAAAAACACAGAGGCAATTGGTTATCTATGTAGCTTTTCACAAAAGAAATACACCAGTGTAGGCCGATCGTGATCGAGTTCTCTGCGATCCATGCCA
This sequence comes from Eunapius fragilis, assembly GCA_963681505.1. NCBI lineage: Eukaryota > Metazoa > Porifera > Demospongiae > Spongillida > Spongillidae > Eunapius > Eunapius fragilis. Next base: position 5,853,937 of record OY811974.1, on the reverse strand, counting down.
CACGTACGTTGTGCGCTACAACAGGACGTGCGAGTACTATATAGGCCTAGTTCATTGTACTGAGTCTCGACTGATCCTATATAGACTTTTACTTTCATCGTCGAATCTGTTCACCGAGTACTAGAATAGTTACTTGAAGCGGTAACGATAAATCGCATACGTCTCTCTTACTCTTATGCCTTCTTATATTACCATCACCCAGGCCAGGTATAAACGAACAAAACAAACATAGCGTACTATAGTGATCACTGTTGCAAGCTCTGTGAGGCTTTAAGTCAGTTTCAAAGGTGAGCTTGGCTCGAAGGTAAATTATCACGTGCGCGCATGACAAAGACCTGCAAACATTCGTGGGTGTGGCATCCAATTTCGATGTGCTTCATGACTGAATTTCTATCGCCTTTTGATAGTTCCTATACCTTGGCATTTCCATATCATATGTACCCAAATGAATGGTTTGGTCATGATGTGAAATTGCGTTGGGCCTGTGCACGGATTCCAGCAGACCTGTGCACGGCTTGTGTCTTGTACATAATGTATACCGAGCAAATAAAACACAAAAAAACACATACACTGTAAACAATTGCAAGAAAAACTTTAGAAGCCCTGATTCCAGCAGACACATTCACTAGTAATCTGAAACCACATCTGCACGTGCTGGAATTTTTTATAGTCGGGTTTAGTCAATATGTCTTCCGAATCAAGTGCCATTCCTAGAATAAAGGTAAGGATATGTTTTTTATAAGGCACACAATTTAGCAAACCCATTTAGTCATTAACAAGTAAACACCTTCTATAGAAGCCAATGCAATGTAAACAAGGCAGTACTTACATGTACAGTAATAAATTAAACACTCATACACAAGCCAGAATCAACCACATTCTTACTCATCTGTGGCTCAATGTACATGTACTAGTGATCAACCACATTCCTACACATCTTCTATTCATGCACAAGGTTGTGGTTGAATGTACCAGTGGCCTACCTGCGGCATTTGTGGCTGACCTCAGACAAGTCATAGACCATCACAACTCAGGAGGGGTGGATAACATATGTATCGAAATGACATGCCAAGACACCTTTCAAGTGCCAGCCACCAACTCCAGTCACCAAGATACCTTTCAAGTGCCTGCTGCCAACTCCAGCAGTACAGGGCACCAAGATACTTACCAGTCCAAGGTAGTTCAGATACTTGTTCAGTGCAACGACCAAAAGGTAAACTGCTTGGTTGTCATACAAGCAACAGCATCCCAAGTATACACTTTGTGGGCTTCCTCCATCAGGTTACTCAGGAGGAGACCCACCAATGATGGACGGCACTGTGAATGAACCTCCTTGTCCTCACTGTCTGTTTGGGCCCTGCATCATCCATCGGCCACCAGTGTTCCTGTCTGGGAGAGCTGCCCCATCACTAGCCAATGACAGAAAGAGATACAGACTATATCTGCAATTCTGGCAGGTATTGAGAGACCTGGGGTTGTGGAACCATCCAACATACCTGATGAGGAAGGGATTGGTGACACACCCTTCAGATAGAAGAGAGATAATGCCAAAATGTGTACAAAATGTAAAACATGTAACCTAAAAGATAGTGTACTGATAATCTTTTTGCCACATAGGAAATTAGAAGCAGGTTTCCTAATCCAGTGGGCATTCCGTACAAAGGTTATAGGTCATCATTTATGTAAAAATTCATTCAAGTGTATTCATTTATTTGTATATGTATGTTGCTGACCAATATGCTCTGATTCTTGAATGTTTGTTATTATTAGCACAAAATTATACCATCCATGCTAAGGGAAAGTTGTGGAAACAAATGAGTATGGAGTTTAAATTTCGTATACACTTTTTACTTAATAAAATCATGAAGGCAAGACACAACAGTGGCGTAGGAAAAGGAGGAGCAGGGGGGGGGGGGGGGGGGGGGGCATTTGCCCCCCAAGTTTTACACCAGTAGTACTTTTTTAAAAATTACAAACCAAGTGAAACCTATCTTTTGCTCAGAATGTTTCGATGTGTGAATTAACTACCTAAGTGCTTTAGCTTACATTGCAAGGGGACCCCCCCGCCTGCTTGTATTAGGGCTATCGCAAGGGGGACCCCCCTCCCACACACACTTTTAAGCTCCTTCCTACGCCATTGCATAAGTCAATTTTGACAAGTATTATCAATCGCAGTTTATGCTTACAAAGGGCATCACTATAGTAGCCCCCTGTCCATTCAAGCCACACCACTCACCAAGTTCCTAATGTCCCAGTGCAGGCTTCGGGGTCATATAGTATACTATTGAACAACTGCAACCACTGGTTCAAGGTCTACAGGGAAAATAAGATGAAATTGCTTTGATAGTAATACCAACACCACAAATGCCTGTCATTTGTGCTTTTGGATGCAGTGCAGACAATGCAAATCTGTTGTTGATACTGGTAGTTCTAAAAAGAACTGTTTAGATATAAAGAGAGGGAAATCCATTCAGAAAATGACACCTGTGGCTGCCAAAAAAACAACAACATTAAAGATTCTGGATGTCTACCTGCGGCATTTGTGGATGACCTCAGACAAGTCATAGACCATCACAACTCAGGAGGGGTGGATAGCATATGTATCGAAATGACATGCCAAGATACCTATTCATCAGATCTGAGTAAAGGTTACAAGCAGTATAGGGCAAGCGACAGGTGAAAGGACAGGACAATCAAGTCTGCAGCCTATCCTGTTTCGTGATGGAAGCTTAGAGTTAATAAAAGTATAACAGCAAATATAAAGCCAAAGCTACCTAACCTATCTCTTCAAACTTGCAAAAGTTCATGAACTGAGATGGCAACATGCCAGCACAGGTAAAGGCATGGATGAGCCTGCATGCATGGAGTGCAAGCAAAAATATTACTAGATGTTATGCAGTACATGAGCATAGCTACTTGCTTTTGGCTTGCCAAGTAGTGACCTGCAAGAACTCTTGAAGAAGCCCAAGTGCGAGCCACTTTGCAGTGTGGGCAGACAAAGCGAATTCGCACAATGCCTCCTTTCTACACATTCAAACGAAATAGAATGCAACCAGCATAGGAGGATTTATGTACCTTTACAAAGGACTCCAGCTGCCAAGTGGGACGTGGTCTACAGCAGTGTAGACGGCACCTACCAATAATTAATTACCCCTCTATCCTACAGACGGCACCTATGAATAATAAATGAGTGGTGTATCGTTACAACCAATCAACACCTTTTTAACACTTGCTTCGTAGAACAGACCTTTGCGCGCCTAACTCTCAAACCTGGTCATGAACGAGTATATATGAACAGGTTTTCCATGTCTGTACGTATTGTGCTGGAGATGGCTTTTTTGGATGTTGGTCCAATCATGTTCGGCGGGACTGAAGGAGTTATACATTTCTTCAAGACCAAGCGTGTACTGGCTTCTTCTATGCAATGCACAAGGTTAGTAGGGATGCAAACATTTGCCTCATCCACCAAAACTGTGTACATTAGGTGCAACGTTGCAATGCAGTCCTGCACTCGCAAAGATGTCATGGATGGAGCTGGGTGGTGGTGCCCCTCCTGCAAGACCAGGCAAGCTCTGAGGACAGGCAGCTTTTTTTCCAAATCAAAGCTGACTCTGCAGACAGAGCAGTGAAGATGCATTTGACAGCATTTTAAGAGACATTTTTGTGCAGTACCCTGTTTAATTATGCTCATAGGTTTACTTGAGGACATTATAAAATGTTTAAGACCTAAGTATAGCACGATGACCAGGTTTGAGAGCTAGCGCGCAAAGGTCTGTTCTACGAAGCAGGTGTTAAAAAGGTGTTGATTGGTTGTAACGATACACCGCTCATTTATTATTCATAGGTGCCGTCTGTAGGATAGAGGGGTAATTAATTATTGGTAGGTGCCGTCTATAGGGCTTGATCCTCGCATTCAACAGGGCGGCATTATCTGGCCTTTGGGAGGTACTTTCATCAGGAAACAGGATACGCCTGGCACTGTCTACACGGAGTTTGACAGCATCCTTCTCCGCCTCAGATGAGAAAGTCATTCCAAGCGAGAACCTACATCCAACTGTCGCCATATTTACCAGTTATCTTCACGTGCCCGGTAATTACATTAATAGTACAAAGGAAAGCGTTCGAGTTATGAGCTTAACGATTAGTTTTACTGGACTGTGTGTGTTTTAGTAGACGTGTCACTGTGTAGCAGGACCCGGATACGGTTCACAGGACGCCATAATTGGCCGCTTAAAACCGGCTGGCCGGTCAAAAATTGAGCAGTCTACGCCCTTTTATACCTCCTCTTCTCCTTTAAAGCTGCTAAGAAAACTATCTCAAAGATTGATCTCCAGTTGTTCAAGGGTTTTTATTGGACTGTCGTGTGCAGGGGACAGTTAACCAGGAAAAGAGCTTCCTGGTGGGGAGGGCTCTTTGATAGGATAGTGGGGTTGACAAAAGGTGTCTGAAGAAGTCCACCAGGCACTAAAGGGTCACACTGGCTGAATTGACATAAATTATTGTAGAGTTAGAAATCTCACTAAACCCCTGTCCACTTACATATGTTCTGAAGAGTTTGAAGAACAATCTCCTGCTTGGACGTCAGTTGTATAATTCGCCTAAATCCTCATCTAGAATTGACAAAGAAAAAACTTCACATGCAACTTTAACAAGAAGAATTAATAATGAAGTATCCTGGCATCAGGTTGTTGAGCATTATTGGCTGGGATGGAGAAGGAAGTACTTGACAGAGTGTTATGGGAACATCACTGCTATGGAGGCATCAAACAAAACCATGACATTATCAGGGTCGACAATACCCTTACAGTGTATGACAAGCATGCAGGGATGAAATTATAAGGGGAGCACTTACATCCACTAGAAGTGCATCATGACTCTATAGGGTTGAAAATCATCGTGGTGACCCTGGCTCTTCGGCTTGTGCAATGATATTAATGCACCTAACAAATGCCCGGCCAGCTGCTTATTCCAGTACAAGACTGTAAAAACATAATGTATGCATGGAGATGCACTAGGAGAAAAGCATCGTTAATGGAGCGGAAATCGAATTATCTGCTCTGTACAAGAACAAGTTGCTGGACAGTCACATGCAATTAATAGGCTTACTTTGGTGCTGTATATGTGTAATTATCTTTACTCCATCGATACAATTGTGTACGAAATATAGGACTATTATACATTGCCCATAGCGATTCGATTGCCCTGCCGCGGGCCCGTAACGTCACGTAAATTCATTGTAACCCTGACGTGACGGAATACGTTGTCATCAGGCTTACGTCCCAGCTTTCGGACCGATTACTCACTGGGATAGGATTCATATGGCCCTTACATCGGCGGTCATCTTGCATTTTATTTCAAATTTAATTTTAAATAAACTCAACAAATCCTAAAAATTGGGATGAATTCGAATTTTATTTTTCAGTGCATTATAAATATGCAACGTTATACAAAAATTAAGACAAATTTTAATTACTATCGCAGGTAATTATAATATTAAACAATGCTGTTAGCTTCAATAACTACAATAAGCAGCATTCTGTTAATAAACTCATCCACTTCGCATGCACCCCAACCAGCCTCACCCCATCCGACGAGGGGTGGATGCGCATCAATTAGCACATAGACGACCAACCACATTTTTGTATAGGTGGGTTATGTACAATTGCGGATAGTTACTAAGTGCATTGTTACTGTTACAGAAGTGGCGGATATGCATCAGTACTATGCTTACATATAGCACACGTCACGTTCATCATTATACTAGTTGTTTAAATTTCCCCCCCCCCCCCCCCCCCCCCTCTAATTCAGAAACCGCAGTATTACCGCCACGATCATGACCTCATCCTTTGATCAACCTGTTCGTACTATCTGAAAGTACTGCACATACAGTCATACAAAAATTAGGAGCGCATATTCTATGGGCCTAATAAGGATGGTCCGTGCTATGAGAGTCTCAATTATTTCATGCTGGAGTATCCTTTTCACTCATGTGACTTGTGGCTTCTTGGGGTGCATACATTCGTACATACATGTATGCCATTAGCATGCTATGCTCTTTACATCTACCATTGTATGGTGCTTGAGTTTTAGAATACTTGCTTCATCTCCTAGGAAACATCAGCTAGTATGACTTTGAGCAACATGGCCACCATGTGATCAAGCATTCAGGTGAGTTAATGTTGTCCTGCACAGTATTATACTCACCATCACACCACATAACCCACAGATACTAACATGTGTGCACTCCCATGGGTGCCCCCAGCTTTTCTAGAAGGGGGGGGGGGGGGGGGAGGGGCAATTGTAGGGATGTGGGCGGGGAGGGGGGGGGAGGCACATGAATGTAGAGATACTGAGACAGGTTTAAAGAATTTTAACAGGCATCTATTACAAGGGGTTTTGGGGGGGGGGGGGGGGGGGAGGGGGGACCATGCCCCCCCCCCCCCCCCCCCCCCTACATGGGTGCCCATGACTACAAGTTTGCACAACACAAAACACACAATCACACTCAGAATTCTATATTACTCACTCAACACACCAAATAACATTTTTCACCCCCAACATGAGCGTACACTCCCAGCATACACAACTATATGACCCTCCCCCCCCCCATCAGCATACACACCCAACTCATATTCTTCACCAACCACATACCAGTGTACACATTAGCAACAGTGTGTACATTCCCAATGACCCTAGTTTAATTTCATTGATGGGGCGGGAGTGCCCCACACTAGCCATATTTTTGCCCCCCCTCCCCCCCCTCTTGGCAATGAAAGGATAACAAGTTACACAACCTATGCACAGAATTGGCTTGCTTGGTATAAAGTCCTCCTAAAATTTTAAACTTATCATTTGTCTCTTCCCCCCCCCACTGATGTTTTTCCTCGATGACTGATTGTGTCACTTGTTATCCCTTAATAACAGCATGTACACACCAGGTTACCCCACAAGCACACCAGCACAGCGTATAGCCGACCAACCACCTAACTACACATCGTTATACCAAGATGAGTTTAATTCACACCCACACACACACTCACACTCACACATGCACACCAATAGCTCTACACATCACACACACACACACACCTATAGCTCTACACATCACACACTAGAACAGTGAGCATAACAGTGAACAATACCACCAGCATACAGTCGCACACACTGGGTTTCTTTGTGATAAAAACCTTAGAGGGGGAATTTTTAAAAATTTGTTGCAACTCTGAGGTTGTATCACTTATTGCCAAGGGGCAACAATATGGAAAATGTCCCACATGCACCCCATACACCAATCCATACACCAACTCATATGTACACCAAAGGCATGCACTACATGTAATAAGAAGATAACATTTAGTACATATGCAGTTCCCTTTGTAAATGTACCCATAATTCTGCCTTGCATGTTGTGTGTTATTAGCCTACCCCCTATTAGAGGTCATCTGCCCTGCATAAAAGGGGTAGTGATCAACAGGATAGGCTAAGAGCACTAACAGTTTCATTTTATTTATTTTTCCTACCATACCCCCTAGATGGCTGTACAGTCAATGTGATACAGAGCATGACAAAAAGCTACAACTACAACTAAAATAGAAGGGACATTGCAGGCTTTGTGTGGTCATCAAGTAGCGACAAGGCTTAGCGGACTTCATGTGATGCACACATGTAGATTTGTGGTGTGCTAGGCGTTTGTATTTGATGATGTTAGATCTGTATGTGTGAATGTGGATAGTTACAGAAGGTGCTAGTATGGAACTTTGGACAATGATGGACTTGCTGAAAGCAGACAGGAGGCTTGGTCTTTTAGATAAGAACTATGTATATAGCAGTTGTGGGTGATTAAAACTTTTTCCGCCCACTTCATAAAAACTTGACCTGTTGAGTGTGTAGCAATACAGATGCCTGTGCATGTAATAATATAACATCTAGCCTTTTTTGCCACTGAGTATTCACATGTATGAGGTGCATGTGTATGTCATCATAGTGTGTAGGTGATGGTCTGTGTACATGCGATGGTGAGTAGGTATGTTGGTAGGTTACACACTTGTCTGCTGTGCTTCAAGTGTTTATTGTGTTGTGCTCAAGACATTATGGTACCTCTGTTTTGTTTAAAGCAATGACGCAGTTAGCGTTTTGACCATAAGCAAGAAGAGTGTATAAACTATGAGGATGATGAGTACTGGTTATAGGGAATTAAAACTATGCGAAGCAGAGGCGGATCCAGGGGGGGGGGGGGGGGGGGGGGTGTTTGGGGGTTGCAAACCCCCCTTTCATATAAGGTACCGCCCCTTTTCTGCTAAATAGCCCCCCCCCCCCCCCCCCCCATCGCTTTTTGTATCGGGACTGAAGAGGACAGCACCCCCACCCCGCTTTTCGTATCGGACCTGAAGTGGACCCCCCGCTTTTCGTGTCGGGCCTAAAACGGACAGCAACCCCCCCCACCCCCACCCACCCCCGCTTTTCGTATCGGGCCTAAAGCGGACAGCACCGCCCCCCCCCCCCCCCCCCCCCGCATTTGGTATCGCGGGTCTCAACCCCCCCTTTTGGAAAATCCTGTATCCGCCTTTGCGAAGAATATGAAAAGCAACATAGTCAAGATGTCACCCATGCACTAGATATGTTTTGGCACATTACTATAGTACTGTACAACAACGATGGGAAAACACCATGCTGGTTAGAAAATAAATGTGGTATGCATTAACTGATGTCTAGTATGTCCATCCGGGGATCCGAGTGTACAACAAAAAAGTTCTTACCGTTCGGTTGAAGGGATCTAGTCACAATGGATGCTACCGATAGGATTACCAACCTTCCGATCGAGGAGGTTTATATCGTAGTTCGATAAACACGACGCGGTCTCGAAGCCATGCATGGTAGCAGAGGAGGGGGTGGGGGTGGGTGGGTGGTGGGTATGTAAGACCCCTCCTCACCAAAGCGAGGGTTTATACCGTCACCATTGAGTTAGTATATCCCGTGCGGGGGCGGATACAGGGCCCGAAGGGTACAGTTTCCACCCCCCCCCCTCCCCCCACTTTAATAGCAACTCCATAATGCTGAAAACGCTTGAGGACCTCTCGAAGATGTTGTTACAGGTCAGTCCCGC
>OY811974.1:5703529-5844634 GCA_963681505.1 Eunapius fragilis | reverse complement strand
TGCGAAGCAGAGGCGGATCCAGGGGGGGGGGGGGGGGGGGGTTTGGGGGTTGCAAACCCCCCTTTCATATAAGGTACCGCCCCCTTTTCTGCTAAATAGCCCCCCCCCCCCACCCCCCCCCCCCCCCCCCCCCCCCATCGCTTTTTGTATCGGGACTGAAGAGGACAGCACCCCCACCCCGCTTTTCGTATCGGACCTGAAGTGGACCCCCCCGCTTTTCGTGTCGGGCCTAAAACGGACAGCAACCCCCCCCCACCCCCACCCACCCCCGCTTTTCGTATCGGGCCTAAAGCGGACAGCACCGCCCCACCCCCCCCCCCCCCCCCCCCCCCCCCCCGCATTTGGTATCGCGGGTCTCAACCCCCCCTTTTGGAAAATCCTGTATCCGCCTTTGCGAAGAATATGAAAAGCAACATAGTCAAGATGTCACCCATGCACTAGATATGTTTTGGCACATTACTATAGTACTGTACAACAACGATGGGAAAACACCATGCTGGTTAGAAAATAAATGTGGTATGCATTAACTGATGTCTAGTATGTCCATCCGGGGATCCGAGTGTACAACAAAAAAGTTCTTACCGTTCGGTTGAAGGGATCTAGTCACAATGGATGCTACCGATAGGATTACCAACCTTCCGATCGAGGAGGTTTATATCGTAGTTCGATAAACACGACGCGGTCTCGAAGCCATGCATGGTAGCAGAGGAGGGGGTGGGGGTGGGTGGGTGGTGGGTATGTAAGACCCCTCCTCACCAAAGCGAGGGTTTATACCGTCACCATTGAGTTAGTATATCCCGTGCGGGGGCGGATACAGGGCCCGAAGGGTACAGTTTCCACCCCCCCCCCTCCCCCCACTTTAATAGCAACTCCATAATGCTGAAAACGCTTGAGGACCTCTCGAAGATGTTGTTACAGGTCAGTCCCGCTACGTCGTGGGTCTGACCTGCAAAATCCTGCCGTAATGGATTATGTTATTGTAAGGTCACCTATTAACCAAATTCGACCCCCCTCTTTCTGAAGGCCGCGTACCCCATTGAAGCTTTGTTAGAAATAGCCATTCGTCCATGCAACAAATAATAAGTGTTCGTGGCAAACTCCTTTGTGTAATGGCCACCTCCGTCTTTGCAATAACATGTTAATAATTCCAATTAGTGCAGCCTAGCCACTCCTACATGTGGTCATGCATGCTAAATCAGTACATTACTTTGATCATTTAACTACAACATCAAAAAACAGCTAGGTCTGGGCACGGCTGACTGATGATATAGTGGCACGTGATGATCGCGTTACCCCACATTTGTAGCTCATTTAACCATTCAACGGAAGTGCGATTTGAAGACCCTAAGCTCTGAAAAAATGATGATAAATAAGTACACTGACTGCTCTCATATAATCCATTAGCACGTAAGGAAAATATCATTTTGTTGGGAAACTATTGATGACTGAATAACGAAATGAGATTAAATGAATGGACATTGGAACCTTGCATAATTAATGTGGAAGTGCGGATATAAATTGTAAAAAATCTACTCATAAAATTTCAAATAGTCCCCACATTGCAAATCCGAGAGCACTTAGTCAATATTTTGTTTTTTTTCAGCAGTAAGCTGCAGTTTTCTAAATGCGTCAATACACTTTCTATGCATGGACATTACATTACGCAATGACCGAATACCGCGTAATCCTTATGATCGCCAATTTCTCAATATGTACGGTTGTAATATTTATCCGTGTGTTTGCCCATGAGTACGTGAGCAAATATCCGCAAGGTTACGTTAGTACACGTGATTTCATCTCGTCCCCACGTTGTTTGTATAATAATGACTCGTTCCCAGTAGAAATATGCTTTAATAAATTTGCCCTTCAAATACATTTTAATAACCATTTTACATATGCATGCACAGAGGGAAATATGGCAATGTTACAAGTATAGCCAATTGAGGAGATCACGGCAGAAGCCTCTTCCACCCAGGCTACTGACACAACTGTAGGCAAACGATTTATCTGCAAGGTTTAGACCGTCAGCCCCAACACTTTGAGAGGTAAGGGTTGAAAAACCCGATGTGGGCAAAGTAGCTGGCCGATAGAGAATCAGCGACCGGGCCAATCGATGTTTCCGACTACCAGTCGGGTGCACCGACTCATCCTTAAGGTAGAGCGTGATCCCCGGAAAACCCTGCAATTCGATGCAAATCAGGTGCGTATCAGCCGAACGATTGAATTCCGACTTATGACACGCGGGGTATAACAAAACCTCATCGCGTTTGTGTCATACCTTGTTTGACCTGCTCGTTTCAGCTTAGCCTTACTAGAACACATACCTATGTTTAGCGCAATATTTATCGGTACGCAGCGCAACATGTACCCTTTAAACGAAGAATGCCACTTACCAGTACAGTCGTAGAATGAATGGCTACCAGCAACAAACGTACGCGTGTAAAATGTACCCCTCCTGAGGGCTGCAAAAAATGTAAAAAGGCAGAATACGTACGATGTCTCACCATAGAATTGTATGGAGCGCGGGATTAACGAAACGTGTCTCGAAACAGCCATTTTGCCAAAAAGGTCACCTACTGACGGAAACGAAATGTAACAGAATCACTAGGGTACTTTGTGAGCATTTAGAACAATTGGCAGTAACGTTACCAATGCTATGGGCGTTACGTACATTTGAGTCTGGGTACGAGACTCAAATGTCTGAGTACGAGATCCATGTTGGTTTGCGATACCGGTAAACATTCAGTACGTAAATTTCCCGTTGGTCTCATAAAATACGTGATACGTAGTCGTACGCAATCAGACGCCTGAATTTCTCCGTCTCCTTTATATATTAGACCCTAGTTTCCTTCCTTTTTACCACTATTGCCTTTCAAACTCTATATTATAATGCAAGCGGTGTGCATCAACCGTCTTTTTCTATGTCGCTCAACTCATTTCATTTTGATGTTTCACAACGCACTATATAAAGTAGTAAGGCTCAGTACTCCCAGCTTACACAGCCGAACAGCAAGTTGCAAGCGCATGCAATAAATCATATGACTGCTATGAATTCATTTTTTTAAATCCTGCAATACGTATATGGACGCCAACAGCAGTGCATCGTGTTCCTCGACTTCCTTGTTGACGAACAGATATCTAATAACTATCCTCGGGTCCCTGTCCGCTATTTCCTTGGTTACCTGCTTAGCCGCTCTCATCCTCCTTCTGTACTACAGGCTACATGGACAGTTCCTGTACCGCTTGGCCGCATACCAAGTGTTTGGATCACTGCTATATGTCATTTTCGAAGTATTTCAATTTTCATTCTTGTCGTACAGTGACTCGCAATATATCTGGTGCGTAACAGTTGCCTTTTTAAAAGAAGTCGCAGCAATAATGAAGCTTTCCTTCGGGGCTTGGATCACCTTCCATCTTTTTTTCTTCGCGGTACTTTTCAAAAATATGAAAAAGCTTGAACCTCTGTACGTTATATCTTCTGTGGTGCTCGCTGTTTTGGTAGCAAGCGTTCCGTTAATAACCCACTCATACGGGCCCACTGGTGAGTGGTGTTGGATCCAAGGCAAGAGGTGCGGTGTGAACTACCTAGCGGGATTCATCGAACAGATAGCTGTCTTCTATGGTCCAATACTGGTTCTTCTTGTTCTCCAGTCCGCGGCCATGTTGATAATGATGTTCACAGTGTACTGCAGGGCACACAGAAACATAGACAACGAAAACGTTTACGGTTGTGAGCAAAACAAGAAAGCCTTCAGACAGCTTCTGCCTTTGGTGGCGTACCCTATTACCTTCTGCATATTCGTCATACCGCCGCTCATCAATCGGGTGTACGAGTTCGCGGGTGCGAGCAATCAAAATAGGGACCTCCTAATTCTGAGCGCCGTGTGCTTACCATCCTGGAGCTTCTCTGCTGGCGTTACTCTAATTATACACATCCTAGTAATTAAACTGCGGTGCGGGAAGAGAGTGGCGTACGCTCAAAATCGATCCATACGCAGGAACAAATGCTCTTCTGCTCACCAGGGTGAAACGAAGGAGCCCTTGCTAATATAGGTTTCAGCGGAACGTAAGGACTCCACTCTCCTCCCAGCCCTTCCTCCTTTTTTGTTTATACGGTGCGTGAGCTGTGAATTTTTGCTGATCAATAAACATGTGTACATAGTTGCTCACTCATGAATAAATATTACCGTTATGACTACAGTATCCCTACCCTTATATCAACCCCTATACCATGGGGGTTGATATGAGGGTAGAGTGTATGTGGGAAGCATAGTGATGTTGGGCTAGGGTTTTGTGTTCCTAGCGATCGCCCCCAACCCACCGCTAATGAGATTCACCTTGTGAAGGAATCTTATTAGAAGGTTTTTTTTTATGTCAACTATGCCCCTCCCAGCAGTTATTAAAGAAATACACCTGGTTGATATGAGGTAAGAGGGTAGGGAGGGGCACAGCAAACACTCAGGATCCAAGTGGACTTCACTACCAACCAAATCTGTTTCTAGTCTGAGCTGATCCTGAACCTTCCAAGCATTGCTAACTATTCTACCCAATCCTCCTGATGAGCTTGGTTTTTTCTGAAGTCTATGCAAGATTCAAATAACACCATGAGCTCTCTCATCTTCTCGCGAACCTGATTCAACGAAATAACAGCAAGCTTGTTCACTACCTCTAAATCTGAAACTGAGTTCTCCTCCTCCACATGCTGCTCAGCCTCAATCTTGTCAAACACTGCTTCACGAAAGCATCATAATCGTCAGTCTCAAAATCAGTCTGTACCACCAGAGCCAACACACCCAGTGCATCCATCCCCTCCTCTGTTAGAGTGGAGAATCGAACTCACATAAAGCCTCCTCCTCAGATTTAGAGAATACAGTTCAGCTTTCCAAAAAGTTCAGCAAGATGATCTGCTGCCTTTTGCACCTTTACTGACCTTTTCCTTGTCCTCAATGTACCTCTGGTTCACCTCGAAGGGGAGGATTCGCCAGCAGTTCTTAACCCCTCATCAGGAATGTCCCTCAGTGCATCCCGCGCCTATAACATAGCCTGCTTCATATCTGGAGAAGCCAGCTACCAAGCTTGTCCCGCCCCTAATTCCCCGCCTTCTTCATGTAGCCACAACACAAGCTTCGCTCGCCACTTGTGTTTAAAGCAAGCAATGATACCCTGATCGAGGGGCTGCACGACGGACGTTGTGTTGGGATATAATGCCGCAGCTTCAATTTGTATGGTACCGTACACATTTGCCAACCATATCCATCAACATTGCTGCATGATACACAGTACTGTACATATATTGTGCAGGTAAGTTTTTTTTTCCTTTGGAGCCAAAGGGTGAATGTTTGCATGCAGTAGTGTTAATAACTGCTGCGAGAATCAACTCGAGTAATCCACCTTGTAATGAGATTCCATTACAAAGTGAATCTCATTAGCGGTACGTTGAGTTGCTACAGTACCGGCTCGGTCATAGAGGAAATTCGCAGCTCGTTCATAGAGAAAATAAAGTGTATACATGGTAACTAAAGAAAACATCCGTGTTCATAGCAAGCTCTATGTAAACTAATCAGTACTAGTGTTCATAGCAACCGCTACGAAAATGAATAGTTGGCTTAGTCCCAATGTGTACGCTTTATTTTCTCTTATGAACGAGCTGCGAAATTTCTTTATTGACCGAGCCGGTATTGTAGCTAGGATCTGTCGCGCCTGATTTTGTCCTACCCGGAAATGGTCCGGCGGACCTAATTAGGCTGCCTGAAATTGTCCGGCGGACCAAATCAAGCTGCCTGAAATGGTCCACCGGACCATTTCAGGCTGCCCAAAATGGCCCTACTCTGCCTGATTTTGTCCTACCCGGAAATGGCACCGGACCATTTCAGGCTGCCCGAAATGGTCCTACTCTGCCTGTTTGGTCCGTTAGACAAACCACTTTAGGCAGCCTGTTTTTGTCCGAGATAAAAGAATAAATTAACGGCATATATAAGTCCTGCATATACATGCATGTAATAATAATAAAGTACTGATATTTGGTTCTGTATATGAGTGGGCATTTTATTGTTCATGTTATTATTGCACTGAGAGGTATATGCATGCAGATAAATGTGTCATTCACTACCTGACTTTAAACAGATATCATAATTACAAAATTTTCTCATTATACTTTTTAAAAGCTAGTAGCAGCACATGCAAAACATGAAAATGAACTGTTTGCCTCGAAATTTATTACATTTTTTTAACCACTTCAAAATGATCATACACATTGGTTATAAAAATTGATTCTTCTTGGTGTAGGTCATTTACTTCTTCATGAGGAGAAAAAAGTGCCCACTCATAGATCGTTCCAGTAAAGTTCCATACATATATTTTTGTATTCAGCCAGCAAGAAGCCGCAGTTATTTCCAAATCTGTGGCCCATTCTCCTAGAAACTGCATCTTCGATTGCATAATGTATGTTTGCATGGATTGATTTTGAGGCAGAAGACTGGATAGTGTTTCGTTGGAGGAATTAGATGTCATGTACGTTGTAATAAGTAGTCTCATTTCTTCATGATACTCCTGTGATCCAGTAAGAATCATTGCAATGCAGCGGAAAAAGCAGTTTCCATCTGAAACTATTCATGCAGTTCTTAAAGGTTTCTGTGAGACTTCAATCATTTTTGCTGGAATTATGCCATGATGCACGTTGTTATCCTGACAAAAATGTAAGCCTAGCAAATTGCACTTGGATATCTGCCATTCTATGCAGACTGGATTGTAGGATATTAAATGATGATCAGTCTCCTTTTCAAAGGATCTACTATTGCTGGCCTCCAACAACAATGCAACTATATTTTCTTGACTGTTGCATGTGCTCCTATTTCTATAGACCCACTCACAGAATGCATCCATCTGTGATGAGGACATAACAAAGTACTTTTTCCCGAGTAATTGTGTCTCCCTTAAACACAAGTTGCTTGACCTGCACCAAATTTGAACTAGTTCCACAGCTTCAACTACAGTGAAGCCTCTTTCCACAGAGGAATACAACTTGTGTTTAAATTCATCAACAAGTCTTCATTCACTATCACAAAATTACCTCCCATAATTTCTTGTAGTTGAACTTCATGATAGAAGGACATGTAATCCTTCCATAAAGCGACTGTCGTATCCTTGCTCAAAGCAAACTCACCCTCCTGTAGTCCTACGGGTGGGTACCTGTGATCAGGTTTAATGGTTACATTCGAACATTCATATAGTTTTCAATATACTTACATCAAATGCTTCATCATCTTCTCTCGGCTCATACTGCAGAGTGGAAGCTCCAGTTCTAAACAGGCGCATAAGGCATGGAGAATGTAGCTGACTCCTTACCATTTCACTATCCATTTCTAATGTATTGTGAGGTGTAGATTGATTTGACTGGTGAGGTGAAGACTGATTTGACTGGTGAGGTGAAGACTGATTTGACTGGTGAGGTGAAGACTGATTTGACTGGTGAGGTGAAGACTGATTTGACTGGTGAGGTGAAGACTGATTTGACTGGTGAGGTGAAGACTGATTTGATTGATGAGGTGAAGACTGATTTGACTGATGAGGAGAAGACTGATTTGAGTGTTGAGGATAATTGCTGCATGATTGACGTTCCGTGGAATAAAAAACCTTAAGGTGTGCACCATTCACACGCTTGACACAGTCGTTAGAGTTTGCAACCGATTGCAAGGAGTAAAATCCTTTGCTAAGCTTGGCAGTTATAATGTATGGCCCAACCCACTTGGGGTCCAATTTTCCTCCCTTCCTCTTTTTCCAAACAAAATCTTTCTTAACCACCATGGCGCCAATCTCAAAAAGTGATGCTCTAACATGTTTTGCATCATATTGCTGCTTTTGCTTAGCCTATAGGAGCAAAGAGAACATGATGGCACAGCATAAAATAAATACATTATACCTGTGCAACAAGGATGTTGTGCTTCACATTTTTCAAAATACTTTGTCTTAGTATGGACACATCTTCCATGTGGCTCGCTGTGTTAGGTTCCTCAGGTGAACTAAAATTAATATGAGCACAATAAATATAAATCAATGAAAAGAGTAATGTTGTGGCAAAAAACTTAACTGTTCACAAATCGATTCCAGGTCTGCATCAATGGGTAACCTTGCTCTTCTTCCAAACATCACTTCAAATGGAGTGTAATGAGTTGATTCGTGGGTTGAAGTGTTGTATGCAAATACTGATGAATCGATGAATTGATCCCACATATCCTTGTGTCCCATCACTGCTTTAGAAAGCATTCTCTGCAATGTCTGATTGTATCGCTCATCAAGACCATTTGACTAATCAAAAAAAGACATGTGATGAATTATTAAACTAATTTCATTCACATTGCATACCTGTGGGTGGTAAGGAGTAATAAGACAGTGCCTAATCCCCAACTGTTACATCATTGCATCGTTCAGTTTGTTCTTGAACTCAGAACCGTTGTCTGTCGTCAAGATACTAGGCAATCCCATGCGCATGAAAATCTACATTTAAAAAAAAAGTTGGAAAGTTGATGATATACATACATACATACATACCTTGTATAGTGAGCTTGCCACTTGATGGGCTTCTTTAGTTGGAACCGCAACCGCTTCAACCCATTTCGAAAAGTGGTCGCTAAGTGTAAGGATGTACCTAAAAATTTATTGATAAGATGTGTAACTTATCTACAGTGGTAAAATATATATTTCTAGCACACAATGAATAAACTGACCTGTTTCCAGATACTGAAACTGGTGAAATGGGCCCAATAAAATCAATAGCTACATGATACCATGTCGTACGAACAGGAACAGGATGGAGTTCAGTAGAAGTAACCACAAGTTTATCAGAATTTTTCTGGCATGCCTCACAGGATTCCACCTGTAAAACATGTTGCCACATGTAAATGTGTGAAACTAATTGTAACCATTACTAGTTGAAAAACTTCTTTGTTAAGTCCCTGCCACGTGAAGCGTTCTCTAATTCTTTTGATTGTACGTTTGGTTCCCAGATGGCCAGAAGTTGGGTCACAATGACAGGAACGCAAAATCCTCTGCTTCTCAACAGCATCCAAAATCAACCTCACATCCTATTCAAGTATAAATGCAAATGAGCAACAGTATTCGAGAACGGGTGAAATAGGACGAACATTCTATACGCGGGTCGGGTATGGTTAATAGTTCGAGGGCGAGGGGGGGGGGGGGGGGAGTAACGCTGCAAGATAACCCTATATCCCATTACGCTACTAACATTAAATTCGATGCATATCCGAGGAATTGCGTAGTCAAACATTTTCTCATACGAATCTTTTTAGTAGAACACGTACAGTAGTAACATGCCACACTCACCTTACTCGTTCCGTTCACTTTTCTTTTCGTCCACGCTTCGCCATTTTTAAGAACTATCTTTTCCGCCTTTCGTCTGATGGATCTCTTCTTGTTGACATCACATCATGGAGGGTACTTTCCGTTGACCTTGTAGCTGTAGGCCAGTTCAAGAGTGTCGCCTTCATCATCCGTCCCTGCTTCCGACATTTTGAACACCTTTAAAGTCACATGGGACCAAAAAATGACACGTGGGACAAAATCGAGCACCTAAAATTGTCCGGCCGGACAATTTTAGGCAGCCTTTTTTGGTCCGGCCGGACCGAAATTAGACGCGGACCAAATCGTGCGTGACAGATCTCCTAACATCAATATGAATAGGACATATTTTCCCAAGGTTGAATATACATGTACATTTACACATACACATTTGATTACATCATGTATACTACCAGTACTTCATACAAAGAGCGAAGTATGACCTATTGGAGTCGTGTCAGTGCATGTAGTACAGACCCACAATTATGTTGATATTGATACCATACATCTGTCTTCAGCATGTACCTCCCACTCAGTGATTGCTGTTGAGCTGTAGCAAGTTATGGGTCTGTCCATGATCTGCTTGCATGAGTAGCAAAATGACACAGGGTGGATATCAGGGAGGTCATTGTTAATATCAATGCTAGAGGCTCTAAAGAGACGTTCTTTGAACTCTGAACATTGATAGAATGCCCCCCTTTTCTTCCCTTTAGCCACCAAAAGGCTTCCACAAACTCTGCAACGTTTCCGGAGCTAGTCCCTGTGGTGTTCCATTTAGGACTATGTGACAGAACAAAGCAACCAAAGCCGCATTATTCATAGAACACAAAAACGTTCATTGTGTCTAAAAAAAAAATTGTATTGCATTATCTGAATGTTGTTTCTGTATAATTCAATGTGTGTATTTCGCGGTGCGGCATACTGACCTTCTTGAGAATTTGTCTGTACGTGGTGTTTTCAACCAAAAGGTACCCCTTTCCTTTACGATATCCGTTTTAAAATTGGCTGCGCGTTATAATGGTGGCGATGCGAAGAGTGCGCATATATATGGTATCGTTTCTAGTACGATGGTACCTCAGTTAAATGGGAGGGATCAACAGGCATGTGATGGTAAAATAAGCAGTAAGTGCTATTTTTAACCGATTAATTGCGGAAGACGCCAATTGGCGTCCGTTAATTGATTCTCAAAACGCGGAAGACGCCAATTGGCGTCCAGCTGAAGACAGACGGTTTAGGCGGTTATAACTAAAAGATGCATCGTCATTTGCACACATCCTGTAACTTATCGCGTTTGCCAGTAAGTGGTCAGTAAAGTATAGAAGCTGAAGGTTTCGTCGCTATTTTGCTTATCTTGGAAAACACGCTCAAAAAAGGTAAACATTCTTGCTTAGATAATAAATAGCAGTATTTTGTCATAGAATGGCCATACGGGCGCGAAGGCTACAGATGGACAATAACCTTGCAATGCTTGTGAATGCAGACATCGTGTGTAGTGTCAGTACAGTGGCGACAGTTGTGATGACGAGTATGTTGGCAGCGACGGCCATTTTAGTGACCGATAGATGGAAGGTATCTCCATAATTATAGTACAATCAATTCATGAAGGTGGGTTTCTTTCATTACTTCGTATAGATTGCCGTGTTCCTTGGTCTAAGGTGACTTCTTCCTTTGACAAACTAATGACATGCATGCCCAGACAGCTGACGCCATCTTTTATTGACACGTTCTAGCAACAAAAGAGAAGATGGCTGTATGTCCTTTCGTCTGTACACAGATAGACCCATCCAACCATCAATAAATACACATAATGCCAATGCATCACAGACAGGTGACAGCGATGTGGAACAGCCTGACTTGCCTCCACGTTGTGCACAGCTGTACAGGGACAGAGATTATGAGTCACAATATGTCACAGCAAAAATAAAATAATGCTGGTGCTACATACACATCCGCGTTGAAACCCCCAATAGTTACGTACACACCCACCTCGTACCTCTCAACATACACCCATAGCAATGTACACATCCACCTTGACACCCCCAGCGTACACCCATGGTTATGTGCACTCCCCCTCAACAACCACAGCGCACACCTTTAAGTATGTACACATCCCCCTCGACACTCCCAGCCCACACCCATAGGTATCACACATCCCCCTCAACACCCCCAGCAAACACACACATAGACATGCACACATCCCCCTCAACACCCCATGCACACATCCCCCTCAACACCCCCAGCACACACACACAGGTATGCACACATCCCCCTCAACACCCACTGCGCACACCCATAGGTATTCACGCATATCCCCCTTAACACCCCCAGTGCACACCTGTAGGTATTCACATGTGCACACATCCCCCTCAACACCCCAGCGCACACCCATAGGTATTCACACATCCCCCTCAACACCCCCCGCGCACACATATAAGTATGCACACAACCCCCTCAACACCCCCAGCGCACACATATAAGTATGCACACAACCCCCTCAACACCCCCAGCGCACACCATAAGCATTCACAGATCCCCCTCAACACCCCCAGCGCACACCTGTAGGCATTCACACCCTCAACACCCCCAGCGCACACAGATATTATGCACCCATCCCCCTCAACACCCCCAGCGCACACCCATAGGTATTCACACATCCCCCTTAACACCCCCAGCGCACACCTGTATGTATTCACACAATAACCCCCAGCATGCACACACACATCCCCCTCAACACCCCCAGTGTACATACATAGGTATTCACACATCCCCCTCAACACCCCCAGTGTACATACATAGGTATTCACACATCCTCCTCAACACCCCAACGCACACCCATAAGTATTCACACATCCCTCTCAACACTGCCAGTGCACACCCATAGGTATTCACACATCCTTCTCAACACCCCAACGCACACCCATAGGTATTCACACACCCCCCTCAACACCCCCAGCGCACACACATAGGTATGCACACATCCCCCTCAACACCCCCAGCACACACCCATTGGTATGCACACATCCCCCTCAACACCCTAGTGCACACATATATGTACATCTCAACACCCCTATCCATAGCTCTTACGTATAGAAATACCCATCAACGGTACGAAATGGTGTTCTGGTGTACTTACAAACCCAATGTACTTGCTTACAAACTACTTGCTTACCACTTCAAATATGAATTACAAGTCTCCACATGCCAGTCACAGCGTGCGTCTCATTAGCTTCATCGATGCGCTTGACATCTACCATACGTCGCACCCGTATTGGCATCGAAGCACATACACCCAAGACAAAGTCAAACGCTATTTTATACATCAAGGTCATACCCTAACCCCATGTCTACATTTTAAACCACTGTGGAATGTCGTGTTGTTTTTGATTTATTCGTGTAGTCATACACGTTATATATTCTCTGAGTTCGTTGAAAGCTGAGCCGGGCGAATCCTGCAAGGTCGCACTTGCTAGATGCGCTAGTAACCATGCATACTAACAATGTCCTTAGCATCGTATGGGCATATCGTCAACAGTGAGTGAATCATCTTCGTACAGACATCAATAAACGCGCGCATTCGCCCCACGCCACTAGTGGAATGTTAACTTATTGATTGTACGATGTGTTGATTGATTGTAAGATGTGTGGTTGAGGAATGTGCGGCTAACTTCAATGAGGTGAAATTTATAACCGGCTAGACTTCAAGGAGCATTATGGATAGTTGCTTTCGCATCAACTTAGTAAAACGGTGCAAACAGACCCGCAATCCCTTCTTCAGGCTGGTATCATACCCGACCAGACACCCGGTCTCCCACCCACCCACCCACCCACCCACCCACCCACCCACCCACCCACCCACCCATCCACCCACCCACCCACCCACCCACCCACCCATCCACCCACCCACCCACCCACCCACCAACCACCCACCCACCCACCCACCCACCCACCCACCCACCCACCCACCCACCCACCCACCCACCCACCCACCACCCACCCACCCCCCCCCCCCCACACACACACACCCCTTCATGTCCTCAGTGGTGGTAGAGATTTTTGCATGCAATTACTTCCTGTTAATGTTTATTGTCCTGCATGAGTGTCAATTGGACAACTGGGTGGACAGCAAAATAACCGTTCGGTCATGGGAGGGACGTTGTCAGTTGCATTTAACGGCATTGGCGTTTAGATCAAGGATCGGGCCGAGACAAGGCTTATATACATGTAAATCCTTTTGGTATTCACAAAACGAGCAGTGTTAGCATCATACGACCTACGGCGTAACTGATAGGTCCGCTAGCACAGCTTGTTTTATGAATACTAAAAAACGGATTTAAAAGGCTTATTTATCTCGGCCCGATCCAATAAAAGACTTGTTGAATGAGCCATGCAGTACCGTTAAATGCAATTAGGTCCGTTCCATGACCGAACAGCATGCAAATACTTTCTTTGCTGTCCGATCAGGAACTACGATAGTAGTAGTTCCTATACTGGAATTGACCAGGTCGTGAAATCATTACGACCCGCGTTTAACAGAAAACAGATAGTGTAGCTCTTTGTTGCTAACGACCCAGAAGGCAAAGACGGTCATTTTAATGTTTTGTTCTTGTCTTGCTTTAAGAGAACTAAACAGCTCGTGTTTTATCTCGTCCCCAAGCCAATTCTTTTCCGTCGCTGTCGTCGTCGTCTTCTAATTCTCTTTCTAATACTCGGGTGAGTATAACTCCGGATAGGAATGGTTTTAAAGAGCTCCAATTTTATCAATCGCTTTGGAATCTTCTGGAATGACATATTCAGGTATCAGATTCACGTAATCATTACGTAATGCGAAGTGCTTAATTGCAGCATTCTCATGGCAACATTCACGTATAATTAGAATTGTGCAGCGTTTTAGAACAGGTGGAAATGTAATTTGATCGCTTGTTTGCCACTATTGGCAGCGATGATATTTTTGTCAAAATGCCCTCACCTCAACAAAAGAGGAGAGCTAAACGACGAGAGGAATATCTCCAAAATCGAGACGGTCGCCGAGTTAGAGTCCACCTGCTTCGGTACAATGCTTCAACAGCGGGCGTCTGCTCGTGACGGTAATTAGAGTGCAGGGGGAACTGCATAAGTGCCCGTTCTTTTATGTCATAACTATAACTTGTTAGCACTTGCAGAAATCATCGACAAAAAAAAAAGTTGAAACGAGTAAAGAAAAACATTCTCTAACGAGAAAGTTGGTGTGGGATATAGGAATTCGAGGCAATTGTGGTGTAAAATAGAAGGGAACAAGGTTTTGGTAAAAGAAAAATCCCTTGTTTAGCACATTTTAATGTAACAGAACCAAAAGAAGTGCTAAATATATGATATTTGTCTCATTTTTCTTTTCCCAAAACCTTGTTCCTTTCCTTTTTACACCACCATTGCCTCCAATTCCTATATCCCACACCAACTTTCTCAATAGAGAATGTTTTTCTTTACTTGTGTTATATTTTTACCCCCCAGGCGGCAATAGACATTAAATAACTACAGAGCATGAAAGTGCACGGTGCTAGCTTAATCTCAAACGCAACCATTCCTTTTTGACTTCTGCACACGCACAGATATATATCAAATATGCACCCGTTTATAGCCACATGGATTTTCCTACATGCAGTACACTCATTGACCTATTCTTGTTTAATTAATCTTCATTGGTGAACCAATTATATTTGGTTCTACAAAATTATATCAAAATCCATAAGTCACACGGGCACACACACACACACACACACACACACACACACACACACACACACACACACACACACACACACACACACACATACACACAACCAAATGGTAACCTTGGTTCCAGTCACATTCAGGGTACGCACCCACTGTCGCCAGACCTCCTTTGGGCAAACAATGAACTATAAATATGCCAAACACGAACTAATTAATTGTAAGCTTAAAATGAGGGAGTATTCTGAGAGAATTAAATGACACCAATTGCTCTTTTCTGGGGTTGTGTATGAATGTGAGTGTGTGCATGCGTGTGTGTGATAGTATGTGTCCGCGTGACTTATATGGATTATGTATTTTATAATTGGCTCACATTAAACAAGAAATAGGTTTCAGTAGGCCAATGAGAGTACTGCATGTTATATTTGTGCATGTGCAGAAGTCAAAAAGGAAGGGTTGCGTTTCAGATTAAGCTAGCCCTAGACAACGTGCACATTCATGTTCTGTAGCGTTTTGCACGCATAAATGAACTAGAACTCACACCTAGCCAACAACATGCGCGTCGTACACATGCAGAAAAATGTATTCCCATCATTGGATTTTGAACCATGTCCTCCCAGGTTTGCAGTTTTCCTTGCTAACCACATCTAAGGTACAATGTTGACATAAGCAATTCCACCCTGGGAATAAATCAATAGATACATGCAGGATCCCAAACCAAATTAGGAGTGAATTGAATTTACCTGCTGAAAGATATCGCGGGTTTGAACCCCATGGGGTATCGGACGTTGTAACACTGGCACAAAGCTAATGGAAGAGCCAAAAATCGATTTTACCAAAGAGAAACGATGTAGCTTGAAGTGTTGAAAATAAAATGTCAATAGCATTTACCATTCGGGAGATGTAGCGCTTTCAATGTGAATCATTTTTATAACTTTATATACACATATACGCGACGCGCCACTTTCGCGTCAGTGAACTGTCCCATATAAATTCATACAGCTATGAAAGTTTAAGAAGGGATCCACCTGGCTGTCGCATTTGAACTCGTCAACTTCAGGTTGAGCCTACCATACAGCTCACACTGCACAGCTGACTTCATTTTGCCTGATATTACGGCACCACTGGAGGCAAGTTAGCATTTCAAATGATGAGTCCATGGCTTCCATTCCTCAGGCATCATAGTACTCTGCTACCAAAAGTATGCAATACCAGCCCAAGGCATTGCACTTGGGCCATTATTCTCGTTGTGCTTGCGTTCTTTAGTACAAAAGGTGGCTGCCCCAGCTGTCAATCCCGGTCACTACAGGTTAATATTTGAGTATAGGATTTAGCGGTGAAGTCAGTGAGATGTCAAAGGCAGTCGGTTTATCAATGGCCCACTGAGGTATATAGCAAAATGGCTGTGTGAGTGGTCATGATCAGGTGTGCAGGTGTGCAGAGGTTGTATTCCGATCTCCACCTAGGGCTTTACAGCAAGTTACCTCCAAAAAAACATTTGAATTCCACGCGTGCAACAACTCGAATGATACGTTTGAGGTATACATTGCATAGTTAGTTGTGGTGTGAGTAACCGCAAGCTAAGCGTATCATTCGAGTTGTTGCACGCGTGGTATTCATGCATGCGTGCATGTGACGGTGCAACAATGGAATCTTAATTGGAACAAAACCCTGGCCGGTTCCTATAAATAAAATCGGCTGTCTTATCGAGATACAACACTATGATCAAGCTGCGAAGTTGAAAATGATTAATATACGCTACATTAGCATCGCAGCCAAGTGCACTGTCGTGATTGTCGTCTGGGTGCTGCTATCTCTGCCTACAGTATTCTACCTGTACAAGCCTCCTTCACAGAATAAGGTACGCGATACAGCATGGAACCTTGCACTTCGTTATAGTAATCATTTTGTATAGTCGATTTACGTCTTAAATATTGCAAGTACACGTTGTCACTAGCCGCGAAAAGGGTAAACACTTCTGAAAAGTGTAGCCACGCTTTGTGAACGGAACATTAGTGTCAGAAATTGCTATGCACGCCTCAAAAGTGCCATAGAAACGGATCGTGGTGATTAAAAATCAACTCAGTAACTAAACAATATAGAATTTAAATCATTAATCAATTTTTAGCCCCGGTGTATATTCATGCACGCATTAAAGGGTGCGCTGCATGCTCGTACATGCACATACGGCCCCAGGAAAAAGGCACGGTGAATAAAAAGATATATAGTTTTTTTTTTTTCTTCCCACTGGTATCCGCCACTGCAGAGTAAGAACCAATGGATATTGACAATGGTGACCTCAAAATCGGTGTTCTACTGAATCTGGCACATTTTTAGATGATCATGAGCTTTGAAATGCCTTTGTAAGACCCACCCAAGGCCTGTATCTTATCTGCACATGCAGTTGTTAGTTTAGTGCACGGCCTGAGTATATGCATCCATACAAAAATAGGAGACTATATTTTACATGAAAGTTGTGTTACTATATTATGATGTTTCTAGCGCTTTGTTTCACATTTACATAGTGCAGTATATACTGACTTTTATGCAATGGGCAATGTAGATGCTGAAGTAACTAACCCAGATGGGCAGTGGGATGCAAGCATATCTTGTGTGTCCATCATTACTTTGCACACAGTACATTTGTAGCAAATTAATTATTATGAACTGCCAAAGGGCAGATGGAGATGCAGTCAGCTGGCAGTTTATACAGGTTGTATTACACTAGTGTGGGTTACACATTCCTGTTCTGGGAGTAAACAAAGGAAGGACTATTTCGTTGAGGTATCTGAATATTCAACTACAGTAGTAGTACCGTAAAGTACCACGAATAAGCTCCCCCACCTCCGCCCCCACCGAAAAAAAATTGTCTCGCGTTTAAACGAGCGTATCTTCGTAATCATGAACGCAGCTGCGTGCCGTTCTTTAAAATCCTGTTGGAGTACCATTCCTTTCCTGAAATGTGGAAACAGGTACGCGGAAGCGTTAACCATTACGAAGATACGCTCGTTTAAACACGAGCCATTTTTTTTCGGTGGGGGCGGAGGGGGGGGGGGGGGGAGCTTATTCGTGGTACCTTACGGTACATGTAACCAAATATACTTATTGTGATCCGCACATATTATTACTTTGTACTGTCACGTAAAATTGTGCGTACATGTATGCATTCATTAATGAGCTTGCATGGCATCCGCAGTGTTTAAATTCATCTGTTACCTCTTTCAGGGTCATTTTGGCCAACTGAAACTTTTATTAACCATACATCAGTGAAGTTATCAATATGATCGAATGGTGTTGTGACTTATGTAGAAATCTGCAAATACACTGGAGATGTATAATAAACTGCATGTACATGTGGAATGTTTGAACTGTAAGCATTGTATAGCTCTCAAGTACAATATTGTATGGGGCAGGCTCTATTATTACTTAGCCTATTTACAGCATAGATCTAACTGTAAACACATAATGCTCAACAGTGAATGGCTGTGCCATTGCATGTGAGTGTGTAAAACCTTATTGTGAATAACATTGGATGTCATTTACACAAGATATTGTCAGCAATACATGGAAGACATTGATGGTGTAACTGATTATAATTTTATTGCATGTAACTTTACATCTGTAGGATGATAAATCAGAACTCCATATTCGTATAGTCATTCAACGGGTAATGAAGATCACAGTAAACAGATTTTTGATGCAATATGCATCTCTCGGTATTAATCATCTTTTAGTGTTTTCAATCTTGATTTGATATTATGAATAAAAAATGTTCAAAGCACATATTTAAAAATGTGTAACCTGGATGGGCATTAGGTTTTTTTATAGTTGTGGTGTCCTATAGAACATGAGTTGACGGAATTCTCTTTCCATACTTTCATCTCTTATTGCTAAAAAAAAAAGAAACTTTATTCAAATCTGTTTATTAGGCAACTGAACAATCCAATGAGCTTGACCTAGTCGGACAAACCTTTACTATGTTTGCATTTCATTACTAATTGACCTCAGACTGCATATAAATAATCTGCTTTAAGTGAACACTGACAACTAAAAAGATTCAAACTATCAGTGTGAACAATCTGTAATCAAATTGCAATGTAATTTCGCAATCATGATCACATGTACAAGAGTGGAGTCATTATTACATCCCTCTTGTTAACAATTGCATCCAAAATTTATGGACATTCAGAATTGTGATGTAAGACTGTTTCTTGTACTTATATATATGTGCCTATTGCAGATAAACATAACATCGACTGGATGTGCTAATTATTCCAAATCAGTATGCCTGCAAGTTTTGAGGCAATATACTAACTGCTTGTCATGTGAACAAAAGTACGTTGCCATTTCAGCAAGCATAGACCAAGAGTCCAACGAGAACACTGCTCAAGCTATTAAGACTGGCCTTTTACTACTTGGAGCTTCTCAAACATGTTTATCATCTCTGATACCATTCATGTGTCTGTATTTGTTCCCGCTGTGTGATAGCAACACAACAGTGAGCCAACAGCAATGTATTTACATTAGTACAGTATTGTGCAAGGATGAATGGCAGATAGCATTAAGTATACAAACTATAAAGGACCAAATTCCAAAGTGTGAAAGCCTTCCGTCCATTACAGGAAAAGGTCTGTTGTACAACCTATGTGTATTTGATCTAAATTATTTATTTCTGATCAGAAACAGTATCTTCATTTAATAATAATTCGAATGCAAACGATGTAGTACAGTTGAACTGCAGTGACCAGTTTGCTTTGAAAAATGGAACGTGTCAACCCCTTTGTGACAAACTGCAGTTCTATTCAAGCAAGACACTTTCAGATATTATTTTTGTGATTCAAGTTTCGGCATTATTTGTTGCAGATATGTTTGGAGTTTTGCTAATCATATCTTCTGTTATATGGCGAAAGAAAATGTAAATTATTGCTGTATGTATCCCATACACTATCATGCTAACTTCATTGTCTCCATTCAGGTTTGTGTTCCCTTCAACGATAATTCCATTCATGGCAATAGATACGATGACAATTGGTAAGAACATGTATGAACAATGACAATGAATCTCATTTACAAGTTCTACAATTAGCAACATTTGCCTTAATCTCATTATTGGGGAATCGCAAGACATTATTCTGCAGCAGTCAGTATTATACAGAGGCATTACTGTCACCAACTGCATACTGCTCTGTAATAGGTAATATGTGCTAGTAAGTGTTTTAGTGTAATGGTTTAAAATACCCATCAGCATTTCATATTCAATACAGCACGAGAGGGGGGGGGGGGGGGTGCATGGGCAAAGAAATTTGTATGGACCCCATCGTCCAATACTGTCGAGCTTGAAGAGAGGATTAAAAATCTGGTTTTAAAATAAAAATCTGACTTAAGGGAAAAACATACAAGGGATTTAAAAACGAGGGCGTAGGGGGTACCACCCTACGCCCCTTACATTTTATCGCATCTTCACGTGGGAATCACACCGATCGATTCCTCGTGAAAGTAACTCTTTAGCACCCAAGTACAATTTATAGACCCACTACGATGTTAATAACGTTTTAACCCGGCCATTTCCGACGAGATACGTGTGGTAGGTTTAATTACCGAGTTAAAACATGCTCAAGGTTTTAGCGAGGGTTCACATGTTTTACTTTGGTCCTAACAAGCTACTTTCACTGCCCTGAATTTATGGATGTGAATCCCATGTGAATCTGAAGTGAAACAAAAAAGATACAAGAATGTAAGAGGCGGAGGGTGGTACCTTAACACCCTCGTTTTTAAATCCCTCGTATGTTTTTTCTCTTAAGACAGATTTTTACTTTAAAAGCAGATTTGGAATCCTCTCTTCAAGCTCTACAGGATTGGACGATGGGGTCCATACAGATTTGTTTGTTCCGCCCCCCCCCCCCCCCCCCCCCCCCCCCTAGACAGCACCATATGGCATTGCAGATTCATCCAGCAGATATTGTATTTGATTTTTTCACATGCAGGAAGCCTCTTCTACTATGCAATCATTCAGCTAGATATATTATGGTTATGTCACGTGAGTGTGGTTTTTGCAAAATTGCAGTTTCCTTTACAGTCCAGAGGTCTTGAAAAAAATAAAATCATTCATCTCATAGTAGTGTTCTTGGCAGCACTAGTTCCATGCATTCCTGTTATTGCAGCATTCTTAACTGGAGGATACAATACTCCCATGTATCCACAATTTTTGTGCTTTATAAAGAATGCAAATGCAGCGTACTACTCATTTGCAATGTTGCTAGCTGTGATCAATGCCATTGGTGCACCATTATTGATTATCGCCTTCTTGATTGCTATCAAGGTATGTTTTGTATGCAGTTAGTTAAGATGGATTGCAATCATTTAAGTTTGAATTTCAGCACAATTGCATGAAACGAAGAAATTCGAATGCAACCCAAACCTTGCCAACAACAGAGATGAAAATTCTTGTTCTGCTCTGCTATTTCATTATCTTGATATCAACAATTCAAGCAGTATTTACTCGCATACCACTAACTACTGACCAGGTATATGCAACTTTCGTGAATTATTTTGCATGTGAATTGTCAGGTACAAGTCCAGAATGTAATGCTGCAAAAGAACCTATTGAAGAACTGACAGTTCCTAGTGAATCGGTAGCTGCAAACATATTAATGGGGATGTTTCCTGTTTTCCAACTGATCTATATTGTAAACTTTGGAGACATAAAGCAGAAGTGCCTCTACTATGTATGCTGCATTAGAAAGAATGAAGTGAAAAATTGAATCATTCAGGAATGAATCGACCAACGTGAATGCAAAAAAGCACAATAACTCATAAAAACTCACTGATTGGATCAGATTTTGTGTAACCATCTGAACAGTGTGAGGATCATAATTTTTAGCATTTTTAGCATTATTTTCAGTATGTTGAACCTTTGTAGTTCTTTTTGTGTGACAGTGTACTGCTGAACTTGACATGCACTGCATGTGCTACGTATTGGATATGCGATAGTGTATATTTTGCGGATATGGGAAAAATACACATGATATGCACATGTGTGTACACAAATTATACATGTGTGTACACAAAGTATTCCCATTGGTGTATTTTGTGGATAGAACCAGAATCACATGTTGTATATTTTGCGTATTCTCAATGTTATCACGTGCGCTGACGATGGGTCCTTAATTTGCGCCTTCCGCACACCATTTGTGTACTTCTACCGCATACCTGCTCCGTTACATCAGTTGGGTATGTCTTCCGAATCTGTTCATTGCATACTAGCTTGTATCCATTTGCGTATGTATGATCATATTAATATAGCTTTATATAATTTCAATCAATAAATAAAAACCGCAATGGCCAAATTTAACATATACAATGCGTTTTAAAAACGCCCAAGTGACCAAGTCTCTCGAAACATCCAGGTATGAACAGCTGGAGAAGTGGAAGAGTGGAGTAGCGGTCCTTCACCTCACTGTTTTTGGGGTGGTGCATGTTTCAAGCTGGTTCGAGCATTCAGAGCGTCTATTGATTCATTTAGCCTGTCAGAACGCCATGACGTCGATGGTCCGTCGCTGTCCTCTTCGAAGGCTTAACCGCCCCAATTGCCTTTCGTCTTCTGTCAGCATTAGACACCTTTTTTTAACCAAAAGCTACAAGCAGGAAAAGAGCATCACACGACATAGATAGGACGTACGCTGTCAGTTGAGCGCTGAATAGCCTTCAATTACTCTTAGTTCGCGTGTACCTAGTAAAAGGAGGATGGTGGTAGGGTGAATAAATAGAATTATCAAGACTCTACCTTAAACTGTGGCGGTAATAGCGTGAAGGTCTTCATCGAACTTTGCTGCTATACAAGGTCGTGATTGCGTAAGAAAAAAGCGCACAATCTCTTACCCTTTATTACGCCGAACTGAAGTCCTGATCTTCCTTCATAAACCTTTCTGACTGCTACAATTCTGAAATATAAATAAGATACTCCTTACCTATATTTCAGTGGGGGCTCCGCTCTCTGCTTGCGAAGCAATACAGCTTCATCGATGTGTCTTAGTATATCAGCAACTACTTGCGGATGTAGCTATTCCATGGCCGGTGAACTTACCTGGAATCCAAGTCCGCGGAAGCTGCGCTGTCCTGGCAATTTGCAAGTTGAGGCACCATCAAAATCATAACAAAATTTTACGAACTATGATCATCTCCATGTACTTTTGGACTAACATGACTGCTGTCATCTAGTTCTTTCTGGTGTGGTGGCAGCTGCCTGATATCCCTACGACCTCAATCACCCATTTTACTATAACAATAATACTCTACGTGGTACTTGGCGCCAAATTACTTGCAATTAATTTAATAAGTTAATAAACGTAGTCTGATATATGTTATATGTCGTTTCAAACTTTGCATGTAGATTAAGATAGGTTTCTAAACTATCTATGGTATCACGTACGTCCGGACATGTGAAGTGCACTAATATTACACGGTAATCCACGATGGTATCAGTACAGATGACAATTTTTTATTTATTCTTCGTGCATTTCACTCTTAGTATTGTTTTCCCTATAGTCTATATCACGTGACAAGCACTTTACTAGTTAGACTGCAGATTGATCGATGGGAAAGGTAAACACTTTGGAGTCTGGACAGCCAGGGCAGAGCCTGAGGTTACTCGATCCTATATGAGCTAAGAGCACGGAAGATTTCCCCGTAGCATGGTGTAACTTGCCTTTCAGGTAGCCGCGGCAGGCACCATCGAAAGGAATGCACCTTTATATCTCCCAACTAAAACGATTATGACTCGTAACTGGGTGCTGGAGGCGATTGGCAGCATCTTTTGATATTGAGGACTAACATGCCCCCCACCCGTTCCCACCACCCACCCACCCCACACCACTCCTGGCCTATCCATGCTCCCTCATCTTAGACAATGCTCAATTTGCATGCATGCTCATGTGAACGTATACACAGTACCGCAAACCATTCACAGCACTTACTTTGCCATACACATATGCCTGGTTATGTGGTGAACTGCAATATTTATTTATAATGTAAATGGATGTAACTCATGATCAAACTGTGACATTACTACAGCCAACCAAATATATATAGGTTGTAGGAATAATTTAATTACTATTAATCTTTGGCATCAAAAGAATCTCACATAACTGAATCTGTTAATATGGAACAGTGTCAGTTATGATACCTTATCAAATTTTCCAGGACAGAAAAGTAACGCTCGCATTGAAATGTATACGTATGGCTAATTATTAATTCAGTACCTAATAACTTTATGATGTATAGTCCAATTAAGCATGCGTAAGGATCACGGAAAATGAAACTTCCCCAGAAGGGTGATTTTGCTGGACAATGCTATCCCATAAAATATTATTAAATGCTCATGTCTTTAAAACGAGGAATGCACCCCTGGGTCACTCACTACCTTCAATTGCATAAATCGATCAATGCAAATGGTAGGCGGGGCACAATAACACCATTGATTATTGCATTGTCAAAAGATATATTATTGAGTGAGTGATTTGCTGTACATATATGGTATGATTGTGTTGTGTAATTATGCATAATCTTTAGATAGATTCTTCGAGACTTCACCGCAGACATGTATAACGCTTTGTGTATCCAGCCTGTCCAGTTTTCGTGCATTTAATGTGTGCCACGTGTTCTGTTTGTCATTCTCGTTTTCCTGTTCATTCCGCGGTTACCTGTGATCATAGATATTATACGGAAGGGATTGGAAACGGATCACGTGCTACAATACATTGCATTATCCTACCTACGGGCCGTCAATGTAGTATTAATTAACACTTTCCTAGCGACCTCGTTACTGGAACTTTTTCGAAGAACAAAGATATTTGCCAAGTTTGAGACTTTTGCTGGTGTTCTGCGACTTGCTTGAGAGGTATTGATGTTAAGAAATGCGTGCTTGTGACGCTAAATGTATTCAGACGCTTGTTTTTTCATGAGACCCGCGTTCCGTGTTTTAGCGATGCCTTTGTGGGCGTACAGGTAACGATAGCTTAGTCGCATTGGCTATTGCTTTGCATAATCGAGAAGATCGTACTATGACAAATAGACCTCTGTGGGTTTTGTCTCTAATGCACTTCGTACTATAATAAAAAAGTCGCCGATAACCATTTGGACATGTGTGTGGTTGTGGGCGTGCAACGCGTGCTGAGGCCTATTCTTCCATTATTTAATTCGTTTTTCTGGTTGTGTACTGATCATATAAACGACCTGGTGTGTGGACAGCTTATGGCCACACTAAATACTAATGTTTTTCTCGTTTGAACTCAGGTGCGAATGGGAGGACACCGTCGATTGCGGCTCTATAGTAGGAAAAATTATGAGAGGAAAAGGAGACAAAAGCGGTCCTTTTTTGGTTTCCCTCCCTCTGCAATTGTACGTGCAAACACCAGCTACAACCTTGGAACAACTTTTTTTCAAGTTGGAACAGCTAGCCTTACCTTTAATTTACCCCAAGGTATATATGCATCGCATGTCAGTTTGAGTTTGGGGTTGGGATTGTTTCATATACAGATTGGAAATGTGAACTGAGGGAAGGTGTCCTTAATATCATAAAGCTTGGTTATAAAGGAACAGTTACAGCCACAGATTCCGCAATTTTATTTCCTACTACACTGATGGAACCTGTTAATTGGTGTGAAAACGTCCCGTTTCCAATCCTTTCCGTATAATATCTATGCTGTGATCCAGTACGTGTTCGCGGCGTGCAAATACCACAATATGCATCTGTTGCACGAGAGCAGAGTGGAAATGACGACGCTTGCATTGCATACTTTGGACTGAGAGCTCAACTTATCGGAAGTCTCGCAAGAGACTTCCATATAGGTTTTGACCTCGACTACGAATTTAATTAAAATCCCGCGACCCTACCGTAGCTTCGCTCCCGACGATCGGATCGTCTAACTTGTTGCAGCAATCGATCTAGAAGTCAAAACTGAGTAGTTTCGTTTTTGTTTCACGTCGTAGAACCGCGTGGTTGTCGAGAACGAAAAATACTGTTGTCCTCGTTCCCCTGCCAAAAATAATGGGCGGGTCGTCTACTTCTGCTTCTGCTTCTGCTTCTTCTTGGGAACTCATAACTCGGGACAGGAACACTTTTAAGCAATGAAATTGCACCAATAGCTTTAGAATTTGCTGGAGGACTCGCTTTGATACACAAAAGCCTAAAAGCCTATATACGGTCTTATCAAGTCTAATTAAGCAAGAGTATCTAGAAAATTTTCACAATACGTCTGGATTGAATTAAATCAGTTAAATGAAAGGGGGAAACCTGCGATGCAACAGTGATTTGGGTGTTTAAAAAATATGGAAACAAGTATAAAAAAAAACATTCTCTCTGAGAAAGTTGGTGGGATATAGGTTTTGCAGGCAAATAGTATACTGGTGTAAACAGCAAGGAAACAAGTTTTATCAGAAGGGAAAATGTAATAGTCCTATATTTAGCACAGAAACATCATATGCCTTAGTCGAAGTGTGCTATATATAGGACTATTACATTTTCCCTTCTGATAAACCCCACTTCCATTCATTCCTGGCGAAATGCCTCACCTCCATTTAACTAATTCCCTCACTTTCAGTCAAACTCAATCTTACACACTGTCCCCAAAATATTCGGTTCCAGGTCACTCATGTATATGTAAAGGATGGTAGGGGTGGGCTGCAATCACTCGGTTTACAGCTAAATTCAAACTGCATTGCTTATACCCACCCACCTCTCCACCTGTGCATTGACTGAACTTGTGCAGGTGTTCCAATAGCAGGCAGCACCCTTTGGGCGTTTACCCTATGCAACCACCTTACCTTGATCAGTGTCAAGGTGTGGGCTAACCAAATGTTAACTTTGGTTCCAGTCACACTCAGGGTAGGCATCCACTGTTGCCTGACTTCTTTTGGGCAAACAATCAACTGTGCCAAAAACACACTAATTAATTGTAAGCTAAACATGAGGGAACATTCTGACAGAATTAAATGACACCAATAGCTCTGATCTGGAGTTGTGTATGTATGTGAGTGTGTGCTTGTGTGTGTGTGTGTCTGTGTGACTTTGGGATTTTTATAGTATTTGTAGAACCAAATATAATTGGTTCACCAATGAAGATAAATTAAACAAGAAATAGGTTTTAGTAGGCCAATGAGAGTACTGCGTTTTGGTAAATACATGTACCTACATGTACAACGGGGTATATATCTGTGCGTGTGCAGAAATCAAAAAGTAAGGGTTGCGTTTCAGATTACGCTAGCCCTAGACACCGTGCATTTTCATGCTCTGTAGCGTTGTGCACGCATAAATGAATTGGAACTCGAGCAGTTTGACCGAGCCAACACGCTCGATTTCTAAGTGCGCGTATTCGTAGTCCTACGTACCGTGTTGCGTACGCTGATGGCAGCTGAATCCACGTATTACCAATCTTTAGCTCCTTTTCGCTATGTTGAAGAACCCAAGAAGGGGAACAGAACCAGACGTTTGCAGGGGCGGATACAGTATTTTCCAAAAAGGGGGGTTGAGACCCGCGATACGAAAAGCGGGGGGGGGAGGGGGGGGGGGGGGTGCTGTCCTCTTCAGGCCCGGACCTGATACGAAAAGCGGCGGGGGGGAGGGGGGGGGGGTGTGCTGTCCGCTTCAGACCCAGTGGCGGATTAACCAATACCGTTCACGTTAGCCAGTATCTCGAAAAGGGCAACAATTTAATAATTCGATCCACACGAAATGCATTTATATACCTACATTTTTATCCATGCGCATGCTCAAAGATTCTGCATGCATGTAATTGATATTCAAGAGCGCAGGCTCGTAGGTCTGGGCTCTCACACTTCCTTCCCCTTCTCCTGCAGCAACGCCGTTGCTGGATTTCTTGACAGTGCGTCCGCGTTCAGGTTCATAGTCCCTGGTCGATGTTCCACCCCAAAAGAGTAAGGTTGAAGGGCTAAGCTCCATCTGCATAGCCTTGCATTGTTTTCCTTGAGTTTTTCTAGCCACTCGAGTGCTCGATGATCTGTTTGGACTACAAATTTCCTGCCCAGTAGATAGACCTTGAATGCATCTAACGCCAACTTAATAGCCAAACATTCCTTCTCAATAGTTGAGTATCGTTGCTCCCTAGCCAATAACTTCCTGCTATAATAACCAACAGGGTGTTCCTGACCGTCCTCCTGTACTTGACTTAGAACGGCTCCCACTCCCCGATCAGAAGCATCAGTCTGTACGATAAATGTTTTTGAAACATCCGGGCTACTCAAAACTGGCTCTGAGATCAGCGCTTTCTTCAAAGTTTCAAACGCTCTTTTACATCCTTCGTTCCACACCCCGCAATTAGGAACCGATTTCTTTGTTAAGTCTGTTAGCGGTGCTGCCACTGAAGCGAAATCTGGAATGAATCGTCTGTAATACCCTGCAAGACCTAGAAATATAATGCTCTGACCGCTGTCTTGGTGTCTGGCTTTGGGAAAGAGCTACCTTGCTCAAATTGGCTTCACAACTCCTCCTCCTACAATATATCCGAGGTACTCACAACTCCGCTTGGCAAATTTACTTTTGCTAAGCTTCACAGTAAGTCCAGCCTTTTCTATCCTCATTAGCACCTCCTGCAGTTGTTTCAGATGATCCTGCCAGTCACTGCTAAAAATGGCAAAATCATCAATGTAGGCTACATCATAATCTTCACATCCCTGCAACAATCGATCCATCAACCGCTGAAATGAAGCTGGGGCCCCGCTAAGCCCAAACGGCATCACTGTAAACTGAAAACTACCAAAAGGAGTGACAAAAGCAGTTTTGCATTTATCCATATCTGCCATTGGAATCTGCCAATACCCAGTTGTTAGGTCTAACGTAGTGATAAAGTTTGCTTTTCCTACACGGTCGATCAGCTCATCTATGCGAGGCATCAAATATGAATCGACCTGTGAAACTGAATTTAGCCTACGATAGTCCACACACAATCGTAACTCTCCATTTCTCTTTGGTACCACAACTATCGGGGACGCCCATTCACTACAGGTAGGCTCAATAATTCCACTCCATTCCATTTCCTGAAGCTCCCTTTTTATAGAATTCCTATAGGCATGCGGCACCCGGTACGGAGGCAATCTAACAGGCTTAGAGCTATTGGTATGGATCCGATGCTCATACAAAGTCGTTTTTCCAGGTTTGTTACTAAACACCTTTGCAAACCTCCCCAGCAACTCCTTAAGCTCCTTCTTTTGTCCGCTATCCAGCCCCTCCCCCATGTAAACAACTTGCCCCGCCTCGCCACTCCGCCATGAAGGGATATCCGCTTCTTCCTGTATTTCCTCTACGAAGCATCCTTGATTTTCACGAACATGGAAGTCCTTGAGCATATTGACGTGGAACACCCGTTTTCTCTTTCTTCTGTCCTGCATGTCAATAAAGTAATTGACTTTACCCATTCGCTGCACCACTTGATAAGGCCCCTGCCATTGGGCAAGCAACCTGTTGGATGATGTTGGGAGTAGTACCAGTACGGAATCGCCTGGCTTGAACTCGCGGAGTCGAGCACCCTTGTCGAACCAAGATTTCTGTCGACGTTGGGAGCTGGATAGATTTTCCTGCACCAGTTCAGACATCTCTCTGAGTCGTTCCCTTGTGGAAAAAACGTAACTGATTACATTTTCATCAGTAGTCCTACTTGTTGTTTCCCAAACTTCTTTTAAGATGTCCAGTGGTCCTCGTACGTCCCGACCATATAACAGCTCGAAAGGGGAAAATCCCGTTGATGCTTGCGGTACTTCCCGATATGCGAACAGTAGATAGGGAATTTTCTTATCCCACTCTTTTCCTCGGTCCGTTCCCGTCTTTCGCAACATTGACTTCAACGTCTGGTTAAATCGTTCAACCAGGCCGTCAGTCTGCGTATAGGGTGCACCTGTAAGAGCCTGTACAGTTCAGCAAGTAATTGCGACGTGAAATTTGCTCCTTGATCTGTTAAGATCTCCCTGGGTACACCCACACGAGCAAATACCTTAATAAGCTCCTCCGCCACACTTTCAGCATCAATGCTTTTGAGGGGCACCGCCTCCGGGTAGCGAGTTGCGTAATCACATATTACGAGGATGTACTTGTTCCCTGCTCGACTTCTGGGAAGTGGGCCCACAATGTCCATGGCAATGCGGCTAAATGGCTCTGAAACGATAGGAAGAGGAATCAATGGTGCTGGTTTAACCCCCTCAAATGAAGCCTTTTGACAAGCACTGCAAGTTTTACAATACATGTCTACGTCTCTAAAAATAGATGGCCAGAAAAACCTGCGCAATAGTCGTTGCCTGGTCCGATCCCTGCCTTGATGTCCTGCAATGGGAATATCATGAGACATCTCCAGTGCAACTTGCCTGCACTCCTTGGGTAGAACCAGCTGCTCAATCTCCATCTCCTCTCCTCTTCCCCTTGGTGTCAATTTTCTGTACAGCAACCCATCCCTTTTGAAGAACTCCCCTTTTGATCCTCCTGTCAATGCTGCAAGTTCCCTCACAGCTCTCAGTGTTTCATCCTGCTCCTGCAGATCCTTCAGTTTCTCAGCTGTGATGTTAATGTGAGACAAGCAGTCTCCCTGGCTCCCAAGTTCCCTTCGCATTTGCCTTCTTTGCTCCTGTGACATAGTCTTCAATTTGGGTTCCTCTTCAGAGACACCTAATGGATTTGGTACCACACCAGACATAACTTCCTTTTCCTTCCTCAGTACTTCCTCCTGTATTTCCTGTCGTCTCTTCGCCCTTGTTGTCACCACCATAACATGTTCTTGAGCAAAGAACACAGAACCAGCTCGTCTTCCTAATAACTCCGTCATTCTAGAAACATCAGTTCCAAGTATCACCTCCACCGATAGACTGTCAGCTACAGCAGCCTCCACTGTGACTGGAATGCCTTCACCACAAGCTTGATATCTGCTAGGGGATACAAGACTGTGTCACCATGCACACATCTGATTGATACCCATTTTCCCTCCAAGAATTTCTCCTGGGGGACGAATTGTCTCCGAACCATTGTGCGGGAACAACCTGTGTCTAACAATATGCGGCTTACCAAACACCCTTCCACACTTCCCTTACAATACATTCCATCCTTCACCTTGTACTTTGATTCACGTCCAAACAATACCTCATTGTTGGGACACTTCCTTGCTGGGTGACCTGGTTTTCCACAGTTGTAGCACACTATGGTCTTCCGTCTGCTTGTCTCCTCTTTTGTGGTTTTCTTGTAGCACACGTCTTCTGAGTGCCCTGCTTTCCCACAAAATGAACATTTTTGCTCTGATCGAGTTCCCTTGACGTTTTCCGGATACCGCTGCGACTCCTCACGCCTGGCGTGTTCATATTCGTCAACGAGTTCCCCGGCCTGAATACACATCTTCGGCTTTCGCTCCATAACCCAGAGTCGTTGGTTCGCTGGCAATGTGTTGAGGAACTGCTCCATGCCCATGAGCTCTTGCATTTCCTCCATTGAAGTACAGCTCTTCATCCA
Organism: Eunapius fragilis; assembly: GCA_963681505.1. Taxonomy (NCBI): domain Eukaryota; kingdom Metazoa; phylum Porifera; class Demospongiae; order Spongillida; family Spongillidae; genus Eunapius; species Eunapius fragilis. The sequence continues at coordinate 5,813,079 of OY811974.1, read as the reverse complement.
CTTGCGCAGTAGGTCCATAAGCTTTACGGAAAGCTCCCTGTTTGTTTCCCCACTGCCACGAGTAATGCCACGGAAGCGCCTTCTATATGCTTCCTCGGTAATATCGTAACGCTGAAGGATTGCTGTCTTTATTGCTTCATAATTGCCAGAGTCCTCTCCGGGTAGAGCTGCGAATGCCAACTGGACCTTGCCAGTGAGTTGAGGTGCCAGATACTGCGACCAGCAGCTTTCCTCCACCTTCTGTGCAGTCATAACGCGCTCAAAAGTTACTAAATAGGCTTCAATATCATCCTTATCACTCAACGGAACCAATTTGACACTTAGCTCACGTTTCGGACTTACGACTTTTGCCTTTTGTGAGTCTTCTACTAACTTCATGAGAGCCGCCATGTGTGTTTGCATCGTTTCCATCTGCTTTCTATTCTCCCGCTCACGAATCTGTCTTTCTTCCTCAAGCCTAGCCCGTTCTTTCGCGAATTCATCTTCTCTTCGCGCCTTCTCAGTCGCTATTTCGTCTTTTCTCCTCCTACGGTCTTCTGCAAGTAATTTCAACATACCTTGCATCTCCTCCATGGTAGCTTTCTTATAGGGCTTTCCAGAACGAGTAGTCATACACTCGAGAAACGCAGGCGTCGGACAATGACCGTCTCGACTTAGATAATCCCACCGCTGCCACCAAATATGTGACAGAACTGACGGTAGCAATCAGTCTGCACACGTCTTCTGGAATGCCTGTACACCCCCCCAATACCGTTCACGTTAGCCAGTATCTCGAAAAGGGCAACAACTTAATAATTCCACACGAAATGCATTTATACCTACATTTTTATCCATGCGCATGCTCAAAGATTCTGCATGCATGTAATTGATATTCAAGAGCGCAGGCCCGTAGGTCTGGGCTCTCACAGTGAAGCTATTCGAATGCGATAGGCGTCAGCAGCACCTGTACAATGTAAAGGGAATGCTTAATTGGATTAATGTATACCCCGGGGATGACGTCGATGCAGGACATTTGTACAGACATGATTGTCGAGCTTCTAATCGTTCATTATAACATTGCACAAATTACGTGATTGGACTGTAGAAGGGCTAAGTGGGCCCCTACCTTCGATGGGCCTGGCGCTTTTGCGCCACCTGCGCCCCGGTTAACTCAGCACTGGACTGAGGCATTGTTTGACATTCGAGTTGTTGACACAGATGCCCCGTCATACATAAAGCATACAGTAGAAGCAGTGCTACAAACACCTGAACAAGATAAGAAGAAGAAATATCTAGAAGTGCTATTTTCTGCTGTTTCTTAGCGTCATGCATCTGATTGTTGTGATCAAAAACAGAGAATTCTCCATGACCCTTTATGGCATCTACAATCTGCTTTGTGCAAGTTCTTGAAGTGGAAAAAGCTATTCCCGCAGAGTCAACAGGATCATTAATACCCATCCCTCCCAGGCGGGCTGGCAATGTAAATAGACTCAATTCTGATGCCGACACGTCACCATCTAAAATAGCAGGCCAGAAAATTGCATTTATTGAGTCACGCAAAAAATGGAAGCACTGAAATTTGGAATTACACGCTGCAAGAAGGACCATTCAAATTGCATTGATTTTGACAGAGCAGCATAAGCTACTTGAGGGTAATGTTCTGCCGCGTTTGCTAACTTCATTACATGAGACATCCAATCCTTTACCTTTTCATACTAACCGTTTATATTACTCATTTACTGTGCCTTGTTGCATATTATCTGACTCGTACTCATAACTATTTCGTTAATAAAATTTGGCCCCAATGACGGCTCTTGTTCTTTTTTAGTCTGCATGTGTACATGCACAACGGATCATAGATTATAAAATACATGGATTGGTAGCGCTATACCTAAATACGTCATTTCCCGCGTTACTCAATTCCCCGGAGTCTTTGTCAGGTGAGTTTTTTTTTTTCGTGTTTCCAAACTTACTAATACTTCAGATAGCTTTTCTGGCACTACAAATGGAAGGTATATGTGTGTTGGATTGTAGTTCTACATAAGGTATAGGAGAGAAGGCCATAGTGGGGCCGAGTGTTTGGTTGTGTACTTTTCCTCATTGAATAGCAATAAAAGTTTAAGAAGGGATCCACCTAGCTGTCGCATTTGCCCTCACCAAATTCAGGTTGAGCCTACCATACAGCATGCACAGCTGACTTCGTTTTGCCTGATGTTTTCTTATGCAACACCGTCACGGGAGGCAAGCATTTTAAATGAGTCCATGGCTTCCATTCCCCAGGCACCATAGGACTCTGCGACCAAAAGTACGCAACACCAGCCCAAGGCATTGCACTTGGGGTCAATCATGCGCTAATTCAGTATATTACAATAATTATTGGTCATTTAACTACAACATCAAAACACAGCTCACGGTGGTCCAGACGCGGACATTAAGTTGTATAATTAGAACGTATAGTTCTATTGCGGTATACGTAATCGTACATTCATATTTTCGTCGGAAAAAAACGGCTGTCTTTCCATGCTTATAGTTTATTCGCACAACGACCAAATGCCAAAAGAATTATATGAACCTATTCACAAAGTAGTGCGATCATAAACTAATTCAAATCCGCATTTAAAAAGTACCCTCTTGATAAATCAGAAATCCCGCGCATTGGTGTACCGTAAAGACAGCCATTTTGGTGACTTACTTGGAGAGGCCTTTTGCTTCCAATCCGCCAGAGGGTTCGAGCTGTCTTTATTAGCATACATTCAGTGGTCCAGGTACAGTCTCTTAAGCATGTTTTTTTTTGTGGCCATTGCTTTCTTGACCTCTCTTTTATGCCATCAAACCACACGAACCACTTGAATGGTGTGCCCACACAAATCAAGGGTGCAAGGTGACCTGTTATGCGATCTGAGCAGTCATTGCGGTTTCAAGATAAAGAAAGCAAAGGGAATAGTGAAGGCTAAACGTGTATTTGACTGCGTTCCGCATGCAGTCGATTTGCAAAGGGCCTTTGGCATTGATATCACCAACGACCTGCAAATGAGCCCCCCAAATGCTTTCTGTAGGCCATGTTACCAATCAATGGAACATGCTGTTAAGGCAATAGAAGCTAACTTGGTTTCAAGATGCATGGTAAAGGTTTATGACTGGTCTAAGCATGCTGCCAACAATTGCAAGGTAAACATTGTAACTCCATCACCATGCAGCCAAACACTTTACACATATGCATATATATATTCATATGCAGGAGTGCACATCATACAGATAATGTTGCTAAGCAGGTATCCTGCAAAACAATCCATGGACATAGCACGAACCAAGAACCTTATCCAACACATTGAGCAGATTGCCCCCACAAAAACTCATCTCTTCCAACGAACATCCAGCAGTATCTGCCAACCAAGTCCTTTCTTTTGCTGAAATGCTGTTATGTGCCATATGCCAGAAGACTCTTGATCAACCAATACAGCTGTCGTGTGATACTCTGGTGTGCACAGGATGTTTGGTACAGCAACTAACAGCTTCTGCACAGACGTTCTGCCCTTTCTATTCTCCACCACATCAACTGACGCCGGAGAAGACCATCAAACCAGCATCACAGATGATACTAAGGTTGCAGCAAGATGTACTAGTGAAATGCATGACATGCAAACGAGATGGGGCATTCATTGGAAATCATGTCAACAGGGCACTACAGGTAGTAATTTATACAAACCTGTATCAAAATCTCCATTTCTTACTGTTGCAGCCATCAAACATAGCAACTCTGTGCTCTTCAGTGTAAAAAACTGCTGAACAATGCCCAGCCCTTATGGAGAATGCAACGGTGTGAGAAGTTCACCACATTGGTTACTAAGTTTGCAACGTGCCATCACCTGTACAATGGAGGAATCATGTCAAAAAAAGATAACACTCGACTAGGTAATTCCTTATGCACCTAAAGTGTGACATTATATACACAGACCTATCGATTAGGGAATTTATGATGCTTTCACTGCAGCCTTTCCAACAGTACGTCGAACAGTGAAATGCACCTGCATGAGGATCATGCTACAGAACTAGTAGAGGCAACGAAAATGGGATTTGTCAGTATGGGCGAGCAAGGAGCTGAAGCTATCCATCCACAGTTTAATTCTCTGATGATGACTGACAGCTGCATTCACAGTGTATCCAGTGATGACTCCATTCCTTGGTATGGGTACTGACCAGCTAGAAGAGAGCAAAGTTGGTGAACCCAGGACAGGTGATAGTGTGAAGTTTGAAGGTGAGGATGGATTCCAAACAAGGTGGAAAGGCTCAAAAGAGTCATGCAGGAGCATTTTCTGAACTTGTCACCACAATTACGGTCCCTTCGACCTCCACAAGCCAAAAGGAAAAAAAAAAAACTGGTCCGTTGAGCACACCCGTACCATTAATTAAATGTATAACATGGCGGCAGTTTACAGGGCTTTCGCGAGTGGTTTATCAAGCCACTAAAGCAATGGCCATCTAAGAAAATACAAAAATATTGTAGCTCGCCTTGTCTATGAAGTGCACACAAAGGCTTTAACCGTTCCCTCTGGCGGATAGTTCAGTCCAAGACCTTTTCTGAACCCTACCGCAATCGTATAGGCGAGTCTCCAGCAACAAATCCGAGCGCTAAGAAACTGTTGTACCAAGTTGTTGACATCTTTTGGTAGAGCATGGAATGCTAATACTAAACTTATCATTGTTATAAGTGCCACGTGAAGCAGTAACAAAGTGCGAAGCCGTAAACAAAGGCAGGTGATAACTAAGGACTTAATGGTGTCGTTGCTAGGTAATTAACAATTCATTGCAGGCGTAGGTTATTGTCCACCTTTTCAATGTAACGTAACCCCCGTGAGCTATAGGTCTGGGCATGCATGACCACACGTAGGAGTGGCTAGGTTGCACTAATTGGGATTACACAAATATCCTACGTGTAAATGTAACAGAAGCAAAAGAAGTGCTAAACATAGGATTATTGTCTCATTACCCTTTTCTCAAAACCTTGTTCCCTTCCTTTTTACACCAACATTGCCTCCAATTCCTATATTCCACCAACTTTCTCGTTAGAGAATGTTTTTCTTTACTTGTTTACGTACAAACTTTATCTTGTAAAACCACAAGTTCATTTACCACGTGCACACTACTGTTTTTCCTCTCCCTCCACCTCATTCTCCTCTCCTTCTACTTCTACCCATCCTCGCGCTTCTCCCTCTCCTGCCCCAAAGATGTGTGGTCTGTGAGCCCATCACTGTTGCCATGGCAGCTCCACGAGGGAAGGACCTGTCCTCTGCAGTACGAAGTTTATTAATTGCCACCATTTGGAGGTATGTCTCCATTGGCGCTACATGTATGTGTCCATTGGTCAACACATGCATATCATGGGTGTACGCAGGGGGAGGGGGGGGAAGAGGTCATTGGGTTTCAACAACCCCCCTCCCCATCCTCCCACTCTCCCCAAAGCGAGGCAACCTTCATCATCGAGTTTATTATGAACAAAGTACACTGTATGATGCAAGTATGTTATTGTAAGTTCATCTATTAACCAAATTCAACCCCCCAATTCCTGAGGGCTGCTTATCCTAAATGTTGATCCTCACTCATAGTGTTTTTAACTCTCCTCCAATCCCTGACCCTGCGAGTCATTTTAGTTATAGGAAGTAGAAAGAAGAGGTGTGGTTTTAGTTAAGGGATGTGAAATGTCCACCCCCTCCCCCCATTGGAAGCACACACATCTCCTACACTTTACCTGTGTCCCTACACTAAGCAGATGTTGGCATATTGTCACTGCAGTAAGAATGGTGGGGCCACCAACGTGCTCCTAGATAATGACAATGTGGAGAACATTGCTCAAGAGATGGTCAGGCTTTTGTTTGTGCTGTACCGTTCCCCCTCTTCCCCATCAGTCCCTCCTCCCCATCACTGCCCTATATTCCCCCATCACTGTGAATTGATGGGGAGGGGGGAGGGGGCGGCAGTGATGAGAAGAACGTCCAACCAGATTTTCTGGTACTGTACTCTCAGAGCCTTTCTCCCCCCCCCCCCCCCCCCCCCCCCCCCCCCCCCCCCCCCCCCCCACCCTTCCCATCAGATTGGTCAGAAAAAACTCCTCCTGGTTTGAGTGGGGAGGTATAGCAGTTCTGGTTCTTCCAGGCTCAGTGGGCTACCTACATCACTGCCTGTTATGGACCATGGACTGGACTCATCATACCGAACACAATGTGATGTAGCTCACAGTCACTCTCCACCAGTGAATAACAACTCAAATGTAACGCTTTGTGTGATCATCATATAATGCTGCTGTATATGCAGTCTGTAAAGTTGTGGAGTGACGTTTTGTATGGTGCTGGACACAGGTTTGTATGTTTGTGTATCAAATGTATCAAATGTGGACAGTTGAAGGACCCTGGCTGGTACAGTCTGACCTCGTTAAAAGCGCACCCGTTAATAGCGCATTCCCTCGTTTTTAAATTATATTCATGGTTGATGCGGGTACCACACATTATCTATGTCTACAATGTGCAATCTATGCCGTAAGTATGGCAGCAATGCAGGGAACAAACGTGGCGCTACTAACGGGGAAGACTGTACTTGTATTAGCTGCTGTCTGAAACTCACAGGTCTTTGTGGTTTCATAAGTACTGCCTCTTTAATTAGGAGTGGAGACATGTGGACGAATTGTTACTACTTGTGGGTTTTTTGTTAACTTTTCATTGGAAAGAGGTCAGATAGTAGTTCTTTTTTTTTCCTGGCTTCTACCTCTGCATTGGCAGACTTACATTTAAGGTGCTCACCCTTGCAATGGCTGCAAAGTACATGTAGTTTCTGCATGCAGATTTTGACATACCTCACTGAGGTCAGATCTCGCATCTCATTGTGTTGAATTGAAGGAAAGCCTTCGGATGGACAATTCTTGGCATGCTCCACAGTATAGATGGAGCCACATATGCAATGTGATGGTAGTTTATGTGTGTATGAGCACAGTGTTAACTGTGTCCAAACCAGTATTTGGTACTGGTCAGTGTATTATGAGCATACATTATGTATGTGTATTTCAATACGACAGGTGTTGTAAGAACATTTTTGTTCAAACCTTCTCTGTATAGCCTACAGGACAGGATCAGTTGTTTCAAATCAGGTTTGATGTCAGTGTACATGTACATGTATGATATGTATGTACGAGTTCTATGAAGGAGTGAATACAGGAGCAAACCCGACCATTGCTCTCCCTCCCAACCTCTCCAAACGCATGGACGTACGTATTGTCAATAATGAGCAGAGTGCCTGGTGTAGCTAGTGTACCATTTAGTTAGCTCGTATAGTACAAAATGAATTGCATAGCACTGATGTACACACACATGCATAAACACACACACACACACACACACACACACACACACACACACACATGCACGTGCACACGAACACACTGGGCCTTTCAGATATAATTTCTAAACAGAGAATTGGAGTTCTGCACTACGATACATGTATCAAAGAGAGGGAATTTGCAACAGTAGGTAGTCGCCATATGGTGACATATATCTTTTTTTTTTGTCTTATTCCTTTCTCTATCATAGCATCACCAGCCAAGATTGGTCCATCCAATTGTTTGACTCACTAAACAGCAGGTACTAAGAACTTGATGAAATCTGATAAGGTTTTTGGTTTCTCCGTTCAAACACACACACACACACACACACACAACATGACCATGCACAACACGTATACACACACACACAGGGCGTTTCTGGTACACAGGGTCAACCTTTAGTTCCTGCATCTATGATACATGTGTATCAAAGGAGAGAGAATTGGCAGCAGCAGTATGTACATGTGGTGATATATCATCTGCTATATGATTGTGGTAATAGTGTACAGAGTTGATTATTGTCGCTTGGATGTTGGTTTAGGTCTTACCCTCTCTCTCCCCCCTCGTCCACCATCACATCCACTAAGCCATGAGTAGTACATTGCCTTGGTACACCATCAACTGTTTTATTCACTGGACTCTTTTAAATAGGATGAAATCAAATGCATTTCAAGATGATGGCAGTCACTTTTTTAACTAGGTGAAATTGAAACCATTTCAAGATAATGAATGACTTGATGCTATACAGTAGTCTTTGTTGATCCATGATTATTACTTCACATTACATGATTAGGCACATTACCATTGTTTCTCTTCCTCCCTAGCAATTTTTCCCTTCCCTTCCTCCTACCCTGTTCAGTTCTCTCCCTCTACCCACTTTCCTCCTGGTCCACACAATTATTTCTGCCTCACACCTTGTCCCCATCCACACCCTTGTCAACTGATGGATCAATGGGCTGTTCCAGTTAATAAGTGTACAACTCAAAAGTATTGAGGACATCGTATGAAGTCAATCCCTTGGACATGGATACTAATTACACCCTTCCCAAAAACTTATTTCATGTACCTCCCCCCCTACCTTTATCACATCATACACCCCAGGACAACAGTATCTCTCAACCATTACCCCCAGACTAGATTTATAGCTCCCCTCAGGACATTATCCTACTGAAATAATCCAATAGGCTCGGCGGATCAAGGGAGGGGGGGGGGGGGGGGGGGGGGGGGGGGGGGGGCAAATTCTAGGAATCCGCGCCTACCATAGGTGATGGGCGGAGCCCAAGCTTTGCTAGACATAAGACAATATCTTGGCAAACATAGTACTAAAGACCGCCATGCAATAACGGGTAAACGAATGATAGGCTATATAACACGTGTACACACACACACTTTAATTGAAATCCGTAACATCCTTTTTAAGTTGTACGTATACACTTCGACCCTAGCATTCCTAAAGGCGTACATGAGAACCAGGGCATATGCTATAAAAGCTATCGGCCGCTATTGGTTAATATTTCAGTAGGATTTAGCGGTGAAATCACTGAGATGTCAAAGGCAGCCAGTTTACCAAGGGCCCAGTTGTGTAATGAGCAAAATCTCTGCAGGGTGTGAGTGGCTTATGATCAGGTGTACAGAGATTGTATTCCCATCTCCACCTTCACGCTATAGTGGGCTTTACAGCAAGTTACCTCCAACACATTGCGTAGTTGGTTGTGGCGGGTGTAACTATAAACATTTCTTTCGCGTGGAATCCATACGTGCGTGCATGTGACGGTGCAGCAATGGGATCTTAATTGGAACAAAACCCTGACCGGTTCCTATGAATACAATCGGCTGTCTTATCGAGATACAACACTATGATCAAGCTGCGAAGTTGAAAAATGATCGATACACGCTACATTAGCATCGCAGCCAAGTGCAGTGTCGTGATTGTCGTCTGGGTGCTGCTATCTCTGCCTACAGTATTCTACCTGTACAAGCCTCCTTCACTGAATGAGGTACGCGATACTGCATGGAACCTTGCACTTCGTTGAAGTGTGTACATGCATAATCATTTTGTATATATAGCTGTTTTGGTCACGTCTTCAATATTGCAAACGCACGTTGTCACCAGCCGCGACAAGGGCAATCTTTTCTGAAAAGTGTAGCCGCGGTTTGAGAGCGGAACATTAAACGGATTGTGGTGATAAAAAATCAACTAATTTCGTTCAAAACATACAATTTAAATAATTAACCATTGTTTAACCCTTGATAGCCTTCCGCGATACGGTACATTCATGCAAGCATTAAAGGGGTGCGCTGCATGCTCGCACATGCACATACGGCCCCATGCAGGAAAAAGGCGCGGTGAATAAAAAGATATTCCTTTCAGTGTATACAGTTTTCTTTTTCTTCCCACTGCAATCCGCCACTGCAAAGTATGAACCAATGGTATTATACTAAAGGAATACAATGGTGACCTCAAAAAGGGTATCTGGCACACTGTTAGATGCGTTTTGAAATGCCTTTGTAAGACCCACCCATATTTTGCATCTGATCCGCACATGCAGTTGTTAGTTTAGTGCAATGCTGCAGCTTGCACTGAGCATGCATACAATAATAGGAGAATATATTTTACATGAAGGTATTGTTAATACAATTAAAATTACATATTCATATTGCCATTTAGTCAGAAGGGAGCACAAATACGCATATATACATAATACACACCAACATATTATTATTATTTAATTAAAGTCAGAAGGGATCACAGTCCTAGCCAGTATGGCCCTTGCTATGGCTCTCACCAGGGTGATATTCAACCTTCCAAACATGTCACTGATCACCCTGGCTTTACGAAATGAGGAAGAGCCAAAGGCCAAGCGTGTGGCCAGTAGAGCGAAGGTTCCTCTTGCTTCCTCACCCCAATTGCAGTACGTTTCTACTGCTAGAGGCACACACCTCCAGCCTAGTTCAGCACATTTAGGGTCATTGGCTGTGTGCTTTCTGTTTTCTGCAGCTTCAGCAGCAGCACCCACCCTCCTACTTGCCTCAGCCAAAATAGCAGGGGTAAGAGGAGATGTGACCGTGATGTCAAAGGCCGCCGGCTTGCCTTGAGCCCAGTCCCTCACTAGCACATCAGCTGGGCGAGCGCGATCCAGTCCTGGAGTGAGGCCACTTCCAGCTTCTAACCTTGCTGCAATGTGGGCTTGGTGGCAAAAGCTCAGAAAGACATCACGCAACCTATTGTGACGTATAACTACATCGCCACCACGCCGGCAGGTAGCTGCATGATGGCCCAGAGGGTCCAATGCCACATCAGGGCAGAGACCACATTATGATGTTTCTAGTCAGAATGTGTAAATATACAAGCATTCTCACATTTACATATATATAATCATCTGTGTGATGCATGTCAGTGTTGACAAAGGCAGATGGAGATGGAGTCAGCTGGCATATTATACAGGTTGTATTACACTAGTGTGGGTTACACATTCTTGTTCTGGGAGTAAATGAAGGAAGAACGTATGTCGTTGAGATATCTGAATATTTAACTACAGTTGTAGTACATGTAACCAAATATACTTATTGTGATCCACATATTATTACTTTGTACTGTCATGTAAAATTGTGTGTACATGTATGCATTCATTTATGAACTTGCATGGCATCCACAGTGTTTAAATTCCTCTGTTGCAGGTCATTTTGGTCAACTGAACTTTTTATTAATCATTAGTGAAGTTACCAATATGATCAAATGGTGTTGTGACTTATATACAAATCTATAAATACATTGGAAATGTATAATGAACTGCATGTACATGTGGAATGTTTGAACTGTAAGCATTGTGTGACTCTCTTAATTAAGTACAACATTGTTGGAGCATGCACTATTATTCCTTAGACCATTTACAGCATAGATCTAATTGTAAACACATAATGCTCATCAGCCAGTGGCTGTGCCATTGCATGTGAGTGTGAAATACTTTATTGTGAGTAACATTGGAAGTCATTGACACAAGATATTGTCATGATTGTTTGGCAATACATGGAAGACATTGATGGTGTAACTGATAATACTTTTATTGCATGTGACTTTACGTCTCTCAACTCCATATTCGTATAGTCATTCAATGGGTAATGAAGATCACGAGATTTTTGATGCAATATGCGTCTCTTGGCATTAATCATCTTTTAGTGTTTTCAAGTTTGATTTGATATTACTAATTAAAAATGTTCAAAGCATATATTTAAAAATATGTCAACCTGGATGGGCATTCAGTTTTTTTTAGTTGCAGAGTCCTATAGAACATGAGTTGATATATTTCTCTTTCCAAACTTTCATCAATCGTAGCAAAAAAAAGAAATTTTTCAAATCTCTTTCTTAGGCAACTGAACAATCCAATGAATTTGACCTAGTCAGACAAACGTTACTATGTTTGCATTTCATTACTAATTAACCTCAGACTGCATATGAATAACCTGCTATAAATGAGCACTGACAACAAAAAAGATTCAAACTATCAATGTGCACAATTTGTTATCAAATTTCAATGTAATTTCTCAATCATGATCATATGTACAAGAGTGAAGTCATTATTAAATCCCTTTTGTTAACAATTACATCAAATTTTGGGCATTCAGAATTGTGAAGTAAGTCTGGTTCCTGTACTTATATGTGCCTTTTTGCAGATAAACATAACATCGACTGGATGTGCTAATTATTCCAAATCTGTATGCCTGCAAGTGTTGAAGCAATATACGAACTGCTTGTCATGTGTACAAGAATACATTGCCATTTCAGCAAGCATAGACCAAGAGTCCAACGAGAACACTGCTCAAGCTATTAAGACTGGCCTTTTACTACTTGGAGCTTCTCAAACATGTTTATCATCTCTGATACCATTCATGTGTCTGTATTTGTTCCCGCTGTGTGATAGCAACACAACAGTGAGCCGACAGCAATGTATTTACATTAGTACAGTATTGTGCAAGGATGAATGGCAGATAGCATTAAGTATACAAACTATAAAGGACCAAATTCCAAAGTGTGAAAGCCTTCCGTCCATTACAGGAAAAGGTCTGTTGTACAACCTATGTGTATTTGATCTAAATTATTTATTTCTGATCAGAAACAGTATCTTCATTTAATAATAATTCGAATGCAAACGATGTAGTACAGTTGAACTGCAGTGACCAGTTTGCTTTGAAAAATGGAACGTGTCAACCCCTTTGTGACAAACTGCAGTTCTATTCAAGCAAGACACTTTCAGATATTATTTTTTGTGATTCAAGTTTCGGCATTATTTGTTGCAGATATGTTTGGAGTTTTGCTAATCATATCTTCTGTTATATGGCGAAAGAAAATGTAAATTATTGCTGTATGTATCCCATACACTATCATGCTAACTTCATTGTCTCCATTCAGGTTTGTGTTCCCTTCAACGATAATTCCATTCATGGCAATAGATACGATGACAATTGGTAAGAACATGTATGAACAATGACAATGAATCTCATTTACAAGTTCTACAATTAGCAACATTTGCCTTAATCTCATTATTGGGGAATCGCAAGACATTATTCTGCAGCAGTCAGTATTATACAGAGGCATTACTGTCACCAACTGCATACTGCTCTGTAATAGGTAATATGTGCTAGTAAGTGTTTTAGTGTAATGGTTTAAAATACCCATCAGCATTTCATATTCAATACAGCACGAGGGGGGGGGGGGGGGGGTGCATGGGCAAAGAAATTTGTATGGACCCCATCGTCCAATACTGTCGAGCTTGAAGAGAGGATTAAAAATCTGGTTTTAAAATAAAAATCTGACTTAAGGGAAAAACATACAAGGGATTTAAAAACGAGGGCGTAGGGGGTACCACCCTACGCCCCTTACATTTTATCGCATCTTCACGTGGGAATCACACCGATCGATTCCTCGTGAAAGTAACTCTTTAGCACCCAAGTACAATTTATAGACCCACTACGATGTTAATAACGTTTTAACCCGGCCATTTCCGACGAGATACGTGTGGTAGGTTTAATTACCGAGTTAAAACATGCTCAAGGTTTTAGCGAGGGTTCACATGTTTTACTTTGGTCCTAACAAGCTACTTTCACTGCGGTGAGTTGATGGATGTGAATCCCATGTGAATCTGAAGTGAAACAAAAAAGATACAAGAATGTAAGAGGCGGAGGGTGGTACCTTAACACCCTCGTTTTTAAATCCCTCGTATGTTTTTTCTCTTAAGACAGATTTTTACTTTAAAAGCAGATTTGGAATCCTCTCTTCAAGCTCTACAGGATTGGACGATGGGGTCCATACAGATTTGTTTGTTCCGCCCCCCCCCCCCCCCCCCCCCTAGACAGCACCATATGGCATTGCAGATTCATCCAGCAGATATTGTATTTGATTTTTTCACATGCAGGAAGCCTCTTCTACTATGCAATCATTCAGCTAGATATATTATGGTTATGTCACGTGAGTGTGGTTTTTGCAAAATTGCAGTTTCCTTTACAGTCCAGAGGTCTTGAAAAAAATAAAATCATTCATCTCATAGTAGTGCTCTTGGCAGCACTAGTTCCATGCATTCCTGTAATTGCTTCATTTTTAACTGGAGGATACAATACTCTCATATATCCACACATTTTGTGCCTTATGAAGAATGCAGATGCAGCGTACTACTCATTTGCAATGCTGCTAGCTGTGATCAATGCCATTGGTGTACCATTATTGATCATCGCCTTCTTCATTGCTATCAAAGTACGCTGTTAAAATGGATTGCTATCATTTATGTTTGATTTTCAGCACAAATGCATGAAACGAAGAAATTCAAATGCGACCGAATCCTTGCCAACGACAGAGATGAAAATTCTTGTTCTGCTCTGCTATTTCATAATCTTGTTATCAACAATTCAAGCAGTATTTACTCGCATGGCACTAACTACTGACCAGGTTAATGCAACTTTCTTGAATTATTTTGCATGTGAATTGTCAGGTACAAGTCCAAAATGTAATGCTGCAAAAACACTTATTGACGAACTGACAGTTCCCGGTGAATGGGTAGCTGCAAACATATTTATGGGGATGTTTCCTGTATTCGAAATGATCTTAATTGTAAACTTTGGAGACGTAAAGCAGAAGTGCCTCTACTGGGTATGTTGCATTAGAAAGAATGAAGCCAAAAAGTGAAAAATTGAATCATTCATAGGAATGAATTGACCAACGCGAATGTAAAAAAGCACAATAACTCATCACTGATTGGAACTGATTTTGAGTAACCATCTAAACAGCACGAGAATCGTTATTTTTAGCATTTTTAGCATTATTTTCAGTACATTGAACCTTTGTAGTTCTTTTTATGAGACAGAGTACTGCTGAACATGCATCCTATCACATCAGATTTTTAAGAGGGGGCAGAGTACATCAGAGTCACCCTTGTTGTGAAAACTTCATATACGTGATCGTTGCCATGAAAAGGGATGATTTGCGTTATTATTTCCAGTAAAGAGCATCAAAGTTGATGCATGCAATTAAATTCCAGGCCACTGGAACTCCACGATGTACAAAGCAATTTCTAGTGCATAAAAAAGTAGTACAAGACAGATGTGAGGTAGTATTATGGGGGAAAGCGGAAGAGAAATGGGATGGGGAGGAGGGAATGCTAGATGAGAGGAGAAGGGAAAAGATTACAGGGAGGAGTGCGGAAATGTTTGGTGGTGAGTAGGAAAGGGATATTTGGTGAGAGGAGTAAAAGAGTTAATTGTGGAGAAAAGGAAGGGAACAAATGGTGGGAAGTGGTATGGACTAAATAGCTGGAGGAGGATAATAAAAATGGATGGAGGTGGAATCAAGGTATGTAACATTAAATAAATAACTGGATTTTGGTTGGGACAGGAAAGGCAGGAAAGGAGCATTTGGTAAAGAGGATGTTGATGTGCAAAATTGGTGGGAGGAGGAAAGGATCATTCGGTGTGAAGGAAGAAGGAAGTATTTGGTGAAGAGAATGAAGGAATGGTGGAATTTGGTGAGCAGATAGAAAGGGAATATTGGGTAGGTGGAAAGAAAACTTGGTATGAAGGAGGGCAGAAGGGAAATTTGGTGTAGAGGAGAAAGGGATATAATTTTAATTGTCAGGAGTACTCATTTACTATTTTCTCTCTTATGGTTACACCCTCCTTTGCACGCCTGTGAACACATAAGTGGGATGTGAGCATTATGTTGCTGTACACTGTGTAGTAATTGCATATTTTAAAAAAATTGGAAAAGTGATGATTTCCAAGAAAGATCATTTCTTGAAAAGACCCCTATTTAAATTGATATCTCGTACCTTTTTTACCTACACCCTCCCTGAACAAAATAATAGCAAATTCATGATGCTCACCGCCGTTTGCATTCAGGCATTTAGTTTGAAATTGGAAAAATATTATAAATGGCTAGGAAATGTTCATGCAATCTCATTAAAAACACTGTACCTTGAGTGGCTCCACATGTACAACTGCTGTAGCCTGGATTAAAGGGGAATTGCCACACCACAAGATATTCCACTTGCACCAATAAATTACCCTTGCAGCCATCTTAAGCCTGCTGCAATGCCCAATCTGCTTGATGATCCTCTGCCAATCCATGCACTTGTATGTACCACTTGCACAGTGAAATGGCTCGTGGAAATCAAGTGTTTAGAGGTGAAGTGTCCATGCTGTTACATACAGATTCAACTGACGCCAGCATAAAGCATGTTTCTCTGAGAAAAGCTTGTACCATAATACAGGTCCTTCCAGCCAGGTGGAGAAACACGCAAAAGTGCTATGCAACACTCATATTACATTTCAGATATTCCAGTATCCCAAATAAGCATCTACATAAGCATGAAAATACACATTATGCCTTATCATTTATACCATAAGTCAGCCATCCAGTAGTACAACAAAAGTCTCAGCTTTCTGTACAGAGCTGCAAAAGCTGCTGACACAAAAGACAAACTATACAAAGGATCTACCACATTAGAGGAATTAATTACTACTTTGCCACAACTCTGGGAAAGACGAATCCTATCACCAAAGACCTTCAGACAGGTAAAACTAAAAGGCAATGTGACCAATGCTAGAATATAGTATAGAGCGATCCATTTTCTGTGGATACACCATTATTTGTAGATTTTACTGGGCTGTGGTACGTTCCTACGACATCGCGATTTTATATTTAAAATTGGCCGGAACGATAGTTGGTGGTAGGGTAAAAGAAAGTACACTTTCGCTTCAATGTGCCAACCTTTGTTACGTTTTTTTGTACATTTCAGATTAGTAAACTTTGATTTCAGCGCTGTAGATCAATTGATGCGGATCAAGAGGAAGCGGTACTATAGTGCTGGGTGAGGTAGTCAAAACTGTATTAAGCACATTGCAACGGATACGGGTAGAAAGTCAGCACGTCCCAAAAGGAAAAATAGCGTCGAATCGCTGTGCAGAGAAGTTGATGGACACTTTTGGTTGTAATTTTATATGAAGAGAAGATGGACACGTTTGCAGTAATTAAACATCTCATTTTCTATTATTTATATATTGTGGAGTCAGGCTTCACTAGTATGTTATTCTTGAATTTTTTTAACGTTGCTATGATGCTCAGTGGTGGAATTGCAGTTCAAAGGTGTGATTCATAGCCCAAGAGTGAAAAGCTGAACGGACTTGAACACTTATAAAACTAGAACAGATGACAAAAAATGATACAAATAAATTAATTCCAAATAATGAGAATCGTACCTCGACCGGTGGCAGCACTAGAGAGATTACACAACCACTATAAGTAGCACAATGCTCTGGACACGAGACTATCGTATAAAGTAAACGATATTACACTGTGTAAAAAGCTAGGGTTGCTATACATAGTTATAACATACATATGCATTTGTCATACGCTGCTAATTAATATTATACACAGCGAGTAACAACCCTTTTTACACACTGCCTTCGCTCATACAGGGTAATGAAAATTCAGCACCCTATAACTCCATGAAGGACAGGCTAATTTCCAGTGCATAAGTAGGAAGTTGTTGAGGACATAGGTCTCTTTGAATATGAAACTTGAAAAACTATGCATTAGGTCCCTTTTCAATATTGGCACGTAAAACTAGCGTCTGCTAATAACGATATACAATGGGCCTAATTGTAGGAGGTAATTGCTTGGAATGTGCGGCCGACGACTTTACGGCTGAATGTGCGGATGACTTCAACGGGGTCTGGCTTGACTACCTAAAGATTCGATTGACCATGCATTGTAAACTACATACAACATGGTCGTACAAGTTGCGCATACAGGCCTGTCAACACCTTTACACTTACATCTCATGTATACACCTACATCAGCCACACCTCCAACTGTTGATATCATCAGCAGTGACAGGTCGCATGCTGTACCATATGCTGAGTACAAATACACACATGACGCAAAAAAATCATTAACATAACCATATGATAACTACTCATACCACCAAACGGTATGTAAATATCTCACATTGATGCCTTACCTGATGCATTTGTAAACACAGCAGTATTGTAGCCACTAGAAGTAGCCTTAGTTCCAACAGAGCTCATCATTTGTATGGTGGTTGGAGTGGAAAACATTGTTTGGAGTTCTAAGTAAGATTGTGGTTTTTAATAAATGAAGAATAAGCGTTCACCAAATTCTGTGATGTATACATTAAGTTACAGAAGTTTTGAAATGTAAAATGAAAGCAAACTTGTCTATCCATTGATGATATTTATAATAAAATAGAACTAACCAATTAGTGACTTCTTTGGAGTTACGAAGATACATGTGGTTGTATTTTCTATCCCAGCTCCGTTGACAGCAAAGAAACTGAACAGAACTGTACCATTATAGTCCAAGATGGTTGTATTTTGCTCTCCATTTGATCCAAACCGTATTACAAATGATGGATCAGAAAGGTAAAGTGATGAATTACAATTCATGGCAGGCCTGCATCCTGGTGGATTACTGATGGTCTTTGTAATGTTTGTGACATTGTTACCAAGTACATAATGCGATATAGTGAGAGGGGTTTGAAACTTCAACAGATGGTGATGCAACCCAGGAAACCGCTAGGGCATTGTTAGTTGAAATAACTACTAACTGCATCGGTGGAGGTAGTATGCCTAAATATGGAGAAATATAAGAAAGGTGACGGTCTATGGCACGAATTGATCCAAACCGTATTACCTGAATAACAGATGGAAGATGTCCAGCACTGCATAGGTGCTACGGGCATTGCATTATGTTCATATGTTGTAAAACCTATATTACATTATACTATAGGCGTGTAGGTTCTGAAACTTTGAAGTTTTTATCTTCGTACGTTTTCCCACTTGCTAACAGCTTTATGTCATTGGACTTGTCATGATCATTTTCCTTTATAGCTAGCTGTCAAGCTAGAAAGGAAAATGATCATGAACTTGGTGAGAATTTATCCAATTTCCATGATACAATTGGCAATCACTCCATTTGCCATATGTATATTCACATAAATATAAAAGGTGTGCGGTGAGGAGGGAATTGAGTACTATGGATCAAGGCAGCCAAATCCTCAGTCTGAAAGACGCATTATTTGAAACTTATCATGTTACAGTATAAACTATCACTAATTCCTTTCATATGAACTGGCAAAAGCTTATTAAAAGCGCCGGTACCTATAAGTCCCTATGGTAACGATTTGCCGACAAAATGAAAACCAGCGCCGAAAATTGTACCGTACAAACAGTAATGAATAACGTGTTGCAGCAAATGAAAAGGGACGCGTCGTTAATTGTTCCAATAGCGTTTTTAAAATTGGAATAGTTGCGATTTCGAACGATGTAGCACTGTGTGCCATTAATCATAATACAGTTGTAAGAATACATTTGTCGGGGACCGTAGCCTCCACATTTTTCCCGCGATCGTGAATTTCAATAATGATATTTGTTTGGCAATCAGGAACTACGATATAGGAATTGATCATGACCGGGGTCGTGAGTATCATTCAAAGCGTATAACTCGCGTACCGAGAAACGGATAGTGTTGCTCTTTGTTGCTATCGAACCAGAAGGCCAACAAGGTCATTTTAATGTTTTGTTCCAGTCTTTAAACTGTTTGCTTTAAGAGAACAAAAAAGTTAGTGTTTTTCCGCGTCCCCAGGCCATTCTTCTCCGTCGTCGTCGTCGTCTTCTTCTTCTTCTTCTAATTCTCGGGTGAGCATAACTCGGGATAGGAACGGTTTTAAAGAGCGCAATTGCTTTAGAATCTCCTGGAAGGCCATCTTCAAGTATCAGATGTAGGAATAAAGCATAAAACTGACATACGTAATCATTACGTAATGCGTAGTGTAAAATAGAAGCGTTCCCATGGCGACATTTACGTATATTTAGAATTGCGCAGACAAAAGACGAGAGCTAAACAACGAGACGACGAGTTAGAATTCTCCCGCGTTCCTTAAAGTGATCCCAAACAAAAGCGGGCGTCTGCTCGTGACGGTAATTGAAGCAGGGGGGGGGGGGGGGGGGGGGGGCACTTGCCAGTATTAACAATCGATATTTAAAAAATGATAATAAAAAAATAGAGGAAACAAGTAAAGAAAAACATTCTCTAACGAGAAAGTTGGTGGGATATAGGAATTGGAGGCAATGGTGGTGTAAAAAGGAAGAGAACAAGGGTTTTGGAAAAGAAAAATGATACAAAATCGTATATTTAGCACTTCTTTTGGTTCTGTTGCATTTACACGTGCTAAATATAGGATTTTTGTATCATTTTTCTTTTCCCAAACCCTTGTTCTCTTCCTTTTTACACCACCATTGCCTCCAATTCCTATATCCCACCAACTTTCTCGTTAGAGAATGTTTTTCTTTACTTGTTTATTATGATTCCAATGTTTACAATAAACACAGAAGGTGTTTACTTGAATGGTAGTCGGTACCAGGAGCGAATGGTAATAATGGTGTGCATGTGCACAAACATAATAGGGACACAGTATTATGCACACTGCAGCCGTTGTGTGTGTGCATGTTGACAATAGACAGCAGTTCAGCTCCTAAAGTCATTACTGTCATATCTTCTGCGATGTATAACCACACGGTCGATAGTGTTGTGGACAAAGCAGAGTCCATTCATCATACGTAAGAGATCTCTATGGTTTAGTTGACACATGCGCTGATTGCAAAGTGAAATGGATGGAACCCATTATCGGAAGTACCGATCGCAAGGATGACATCGCCGTACCTACGATCTTTGCCGGGAGGGAGGGCTAATTAATAAGCAGTACCCGTCGCTAAAAAAAAATTAAAATTTGGGCGCGTTTTTAATCCATGCATGCTATAATCTGCAAGGAATTGTTTAAGTTCAATTTGCATGCTCCTTGTTCTTCCTAAACTACAGCGTAACACCGATGCTATCTCCTTACCTTTACGCTTACATCTATTGTATACAACTACACCAGCCATACATCCAGCAGCTGATATTATCAGCAGTACCAGGCCACATATTGTACCATATGCTGAATACAAATACACACATGACGCACAAGATCATAAACATAACTACTCATACAATCAACCAGCATTTAATTATCTCACTTTGATGCCTCCAATGCAACTACCATCTATGCATGGCAATGCCCTGAACCCTCTCGACGTGTAATTACCGCTCACATAAGCTTCTTAACCGTTCAATCAACCCCATACCGCACTGCTGTCTGCTCTCATCGAACGCGTGGAGATTAGGTCCTCCGCCCAAAATGTTGATATTGATTTGCTGTCTCATATAGCAACGAACCGGACAACCGATGCCCATAGGAATGTGCTATGCACTAAGCACACTGAATACAATAATACAATGATTAAGAAACACCTCTGACCTTCATAAGGCGTATAAAATCACGTCGCCTTATCGCACAAACAGATGTCGGTTTTATGGCTTGAAATGAGCCACGTATTTCAGTGCGTAGTGACCTATATACCTTCTGAACACTACAGTGGCTCTCGAGCACATCGATGGGCTAAAATATGGTACATTGATCGTTGTACTTGTGTGTGTCGCCGAATTTTCTGAAGCGGTGTTGAAACGCTTTGAAAATTGCCTTTTTTTTTGTCTATGCTATTCCGCTCATATTCATTCGACGGACAAAAGGAAGGGTCATATGGAAAGTTTAAAATGTTATGTTTATATATCATGTATCATGTTTTTCTTATCTCTGTAGAGTTTTGAGCTGCAGCTAGCTGCATGTCGACTGCCTGCATGGCAGAAAGCACTTCTATAAATTATGGAGTTTGAAGACGTATGTGAGTGAGGACTAAATAATCGTTTTCTCTTATGTGGTGGGGGGATGGCAGCTACAGCTTGTGGGGCTATCGTGATCAAGTGTGCCTTGAAAATACAAAGCAGATACTGTACTTTGTCAGTAACGTCTGTGTATGCCAAGCCAAGTCATGTCAACTTGACATTCAAGCCGGCCTGCATGGCTATTCCCTGGAACAGTATGAGATAAAGCATTACACAAAATGTTTTCATGTCCAGGTGGCTCAAAGTATCAAGCGCGTTTCTCTAGCTGGGGAGGAGAGGATGTGCCACATCTGCAGACTAATTGTGAGCAACAACCTGACAGGAGAGATGGTTTTGTTTTCATTTCCTCCCACTTCCAGTGGTGCAGAGCTTAGGGGAGCTCCACTGGTTTTTATTCCTGATCTGGTTCAATGGTTGTTGACCTCTTGGAAAGGAATGATTGGATAAGAGGTAAAGGCATAAACATCGTGCCAATAATTTTAACCATAGCAGGATTGGATGGTTTACCCGGTGTCGGAGGATTGGGTGACCCCCCCCCCCCCCCCCCCACCCCTCCGGATACAGTGACACCCCGGTCACTCTGTCCAAGGATACAGTGACCCGGGGTGGGATAGGGTGACCCCTCCCGGTGTTAATCATCAGATCTATCTATATACCGCATGCGCACTAATTTTAAGTAACGAGTTCGATTGTCAAAATGATGAAAGGATATACAGATTTTTGACTGAGAAGACCTATCTAAAGGAAATGGAAAAGAGTGAAAAGTGCAACTTCCGACGAAAGTTTTGTCCGTGTGAGGTATATGTGGTGATGTGATTTGTCCGTGTGGGCAACGAAAAGGAAAAAGTACATGTGACTTGTCGGCATGATCTCTCTTCCCCTAATGATAATTTAGCGGAAGGTTGGGTATCAAGCCAATACCGACCATCTGATACTGCACGTGCGCTATATGTGAACACATATGTTGGTATAGTCCACGCTCGCGGTGAGATGGACACTAATATATTTGATTCCCGACCTTCCGCCAAAACGCGAAGATCGGGTCATGTGAACAAAGGATATAGCTTTGGATGGTAAGAATTGCCTGTGTTAGTCCTGATGTATGACATTAAAACACGCGTGATTGTTTTAATAATGCATGCAACGTCAAGTGGGAAGTACAATCATGGTTCGCTCACTGAATATGAGCTTGCAGTGTGCAACCATTGTGAATTATGAGATAATAAGAAGTTATTGAAAGACAGGTTGCTTCTTAGTTCTTAGTTCTGGGAACCTACTATGGCGATATAAAATGGTGCATGAAATTATAAGTATTTCTGCACCTTATATTCTATAGGCTATAAACAACTTAAAATGTGAAGCAGGCATTTTTTTATTACAGAAGTTGCTCTCGAATAGAAGCTAAGTCACTCCAGGAGTGGAGAATCTGTATCCGATCAGAGGAGGAGAAGCAAAAAATCCTTGAGGCTTGCCATTGCTAAGACACAGGTAATTTTGTGTTTATTTTATTCAGCTTCATTTCCATGTAGTTGAAGATATTAACTTGTGAGGTATTGGCATACATCAAAGGCAGTTGACCTTAAAATTGATATAACTGACAGATCATACCTGCTAATGTCACCGTTGAGTTTAGATGAATTTTGTAATTGGATATACAATGAGAGGAGAATTTAGAATAACGATCTGCTACAAATTAATTGAAGTAAAGGATACGTCCATCTCACTTAACAAAGGTATATTTCAATATTTTTGCTTTAATTCAGTACATCAGTACACACATGCAGCAGTACACACAACCTGACTTTATGTACTGGCCAGTATGTAATGAATGGCAGCTAATGAAATGTCAGCATTTAGGATTGAACTATATTAGAGGTAATCACTGTCATTTTTCTGAGCCACAGAACTTCAGCAGGTTCCAGATTCCGCAAGCTAGAGGAAGAAACTAAGGGGATGCTAACTGTTTTTTTAGAGTTATTAATCACAGGATCGAAGGAAGACCAGCATATATGGCTGAAGCATGCTCCTATTAAAAACATCTTTAACAGCATCTTCCAGCATTGTCAAGAAGAAATATACCTTACAAATATATCAAATCATGTAAAAAGAATGGAATAGACTGTAACGGAGTATATTACAATCTAATTGCGTTACTATGTGTGACAAGTATTTCCAAGTACTTCATATGCATTTTCAAATTAAATATTTCATACCCATACTTGTCATAGCACGAAGCGATTTAAGTTGAACTGAAGTAAATGTTAGGGTTTGCCTGAAGACTCATTAAAAGCTTTAATAGTCTTTGTCCGTTAGTATAGGACCACTGAGTAAGACTCGTATAAAAACTTGCTCTGTGTGCATGAGTGGATAGATGGAGGGAGGGTCACCAAATCCCAAGTGGGGTCACCATATCCCAGGATGGAAAGACTCCCCCAGTCACTGGATCTTAGGACACAGTGACTGGGGGTCACCGACAAGGGGGTCACCCAATCCTCCGACACCAGCATGATGCGGTCATTCCTGCTAGTAAAGATAGTTTAAAATTGGAAGGGGAAAAAGGGGAGGAGGCTCATTCAAGATGAACTTCAGATAGTGAATGTTGCACTGCCTAACTCTCTGTCCAAAAAACACATGCTCAGAGTGAGCACCTCCTCCTCCATCAGGGCAGATGGTTCCCCTCCACTGACAATGCTCCTTGCTGTCTGAATCTCTGAACACCTTGTCTTTGCTGTCCTAGAACAAGCAGCTGAGGTCAGATGCTGGGCTTTTGCTACATGGATGAATGTCATTGGCTACAAGGTATGTGATTTAGACATAGGCGTAGGAACTGGAAGGGGGGGGGGGAAGGGAGCTTTGGGCTACATGTATATGTATATAAGGTATGGTGAATCTATATTGGACACATCCTCTGGGTTCCTCCAATCCTCTTTATGTTTCTACGCTACTGTTAATATATGACACAACCATATATGTGACACTGAATACAGATAACTGTTCCGTCCTGTAGGCAATTGTATTATGCCTTGCTCAGGGTCCCTCTTCAGCAGTGCTGGCTTCTCTATCCTCCCCACCAGTAAGAGATGGTGTGCACTCATATCCTTCATAGCAACCAGCCTTCACATCTCTGTGGCACCCCACACATTGTACCAGTACATACTTCAGCAAGATTACTATAGTGTTTGGTGCTGGTCTTATTTCTGTGATTATCAAAGATCTGTCCTCTGAGCAGCATGAACACGCTGCATGGGGATGATGCTGCTACCCACACCACACCACATCTGGTAAAGGTCAGCTTATGACATGGCAGATCTAGTGCTGTGTCAACACACCACACTCCTCAACTCGTACAAGCAAGTACGCGACACTGTTGTGCTTGCCAATGGTGGGTATGACCCTATGACTTACATGAGATTTGAAGAGGGTCATCTTCTAAAGGCATGTTGTGTGAGGCTTGACTGACAACCTCTGCCAACTGTATGCTTCCTGACATGACGTTTTGCACTGCTCACACACCTGCGATATGATTTTGCATAATAAAAGCATATACTATGTACCCTGTACACTACAAAATGGTGTCTGTGAACACCTATGGTGCACCCCTTCTGCCCTGGGACTGATAACTCTGCATTGAGTGATGACAGCAATGGCAGAAATATTCATGCAGGGTGCACTTAAGCATTATCAGTAAGGGTGTGATGGAAAATGCAATTAGCAGATCAGCTTCAAATGCTCTCCTTTTTACTTTTTATCACGCTCAGCAGCTGTTGTTTTAAGTAAATTAATAATAGGGTGAAGTACTGTGTTGTATTCTACTTATAACTTTTACAGCTGTTCTGAGGAGTTATGAGGTTTGAAACATAAGGTTCTGTAATGAGGAGTTTCTTCACAATCTTAGACAGTACCGTAATTTTCTAATTATAAACCTAGTTTCCCACCGCATGTTACTATTCGCTCCTGGTACGAACTACCACTTCATTTGCAGATATCAGTTCCTTTTGTTGTAAACATTACAATCACAAACTGCAAACTGTAAATCAAACTTGAAATACATGCAAATGATGCAGTTATGAACACGTCACACAAGTAGCTCGTTCATTAGCGTTTTTATATAAAGTCGAATCTGGAACTAGAGCTTAAGAGGTACCTTAACTTAGGCTATGTCCATGATACATGTGTGTTACCTTTTAGATTATTACATGCATGGATTAGTAGTAATGTAACAAATTTTTATTTTTTACCACTTTATTTGCCCCTCCGCCCCCACAGCAAAGATCGTAGATACGGCAATACCATCCTCGCGATCGGTACTTCCGATAATGGGATTGGAAACACGCCTACTTCTCTGTGCGGTCAGTGGATGTGTTAAAATACGATAAAGTGGCTTTGTATTATAGAATTCCGGGCAACGTTCCGGTCAAAGTACTGCATAGTCAATTCCATCGAGTCATAATGTGGGCGCCAGGTGTTTTCCTGATCATTTACATGGACATAGACAATTTTTCAAAACCGAGGGGGGGGGGCACTAATTAAATTCATTGTTGTCAAGCTCATAAATTCATGCTTCACTGCGCGTATACGAAAGTAGAGTGCATATACTTTTGGATAGTGTAAGTATAAATAAAAGATCCAAGCCTTTAAACTGTGATGATATCATTATTAAAATTCATGATCGCGGAAAAGTGTGGAGGCTACGGCCCCCGCAAAGGTTTTCTGACAACTGTATGATGATATCAACGTCACAAAGCGCTACATGTACATCGTTCGAAACCTCAACTGTGCCAATTTAAAAAAAAAAAAAAAAAACGCTCCAATTGGAATGAATTAACCGTGACGCGTTTCATTTTATTTGTTACAATGCGTTATCCTTTACGGTTGTAATAAGCACATATGATGTAAGTTCTACAGCATGAATAATATTTTGAATATTTGTGCATGTACACTATCTATGACTTCATTGAATCCGGAGCTAGAGTTGAAAGTTTACTAAGGTATATCAGTTTAGCTATATGCATGATACATGTGTTTACTATGTAGAAATATTTATTACATGCTATTCACAAAGCGCACATATTTCTAACTACCGAAAGCGCTCTACCGCGCAGTCACCCATCCCCCCAAGTATAGTGTGGATGCCATCGACGGTGACATCTCGTTGCGCGCCAAATGTTGTATCCAGTGTCACAATGGTGCCCCGGTGAGCATCAATACCAACACTTTTAATAAAGGGTTATCTTTAGGTACTCTCCTTTCCGTGAGGGTCCACTGTTCAACACATGGCTAGCTTAACTCTGTGGAGGGGGGGGAGGGTACACACCCTGATGTGGGGTCACAACAACCTCTAACAATAACCGGCATCACATTAGCTCTACGATGGTTCAGACAATCCAGAGCTTGCATGGCGGTCTCTGCCGTCCCTAAGGCTGGGGCCATGTGAAAAGCAGACTTCATTTCTACCTTGGAAGTCTGTGTTTCTCTTGGTGCACTTTTCAAACTTGAACTTCAGGCGATCTTCTGCCCGATGGTGGTAAGGGTCACTTGGTGGATGTTGAAGTACTGCAGCTGTTTATGCAAGCCTACAACATGGGTGTACACTCCAAAGGGGGTTTTTAATAGGATCCATGTATGGAAAATTTGTCTGATTGTGCTGCAATTGTATGCTGACCATTACCTTCAAACCAATATGCACTTGCCACCAAGTTTATCAAAGTTTTTTATTGCATTGCATAGTATGAATTGGTTCCAGAATGATGTGATACCTTTGAGTGGTTTGTACAGTATTTCTAATCATGGGCGTTTTTTGATTGATAATTAAATGAACGAAGAAATTCATATACACCATGATGTTTCTTCATTTTCTGGGCCTACTATTGATCTCCGTTGGTAAGCATTATTGGAAATGGTTTGAAATTCACGTATTATCTAGATATGCATTTGTATCAGGATGTCAAGTGTCTGAGTTATCATTGCACTGCTTGGTCTTCTTTATTCCAATTAATCAGGTGCATGACTTTACCACATTTTGAGAACAATTCACTGACAATTACTATAGTGCATTATTATTATCTTAATGTGTCACATGGTAATTGCTCTATCACAATTACTCATATTACCATTTGATACTAGATAGTGATGGTGTCCTTATCTCACCATCAAATGACTTTATAACATTTGAGAGCACATTAACCTTCAATTGTTCTGGAGATGAGACAGCTTTGATCTGGACAGTGGATGGGTACTCAACTGGTACATCATATGTACTAGTAAAGGCATACAGCATACACTCTTCATTGTGTCACCAGATGGACTTACTGTATCCTCTCAGCTCATTGTTCCCACCACCAAAGCTAAGAGAAACATTACAGTGATCTGTACAGTGCTGGATACATCATATCAGCTTCAGTCAAGTAATCCAGTGAGGTTCACTCTGCAAGGTCAATTAGTGATATAATGCATATCTATACTTCGTTTTAAACATAAGCATATTTTGCATATACAGTTAATGAACGCACTAGTGCCACCGCCTGTACCTTGAGTAGGACATTTTGTCACAACACAAATCAGAGCAGCCTGTTTTTAGAAGCACTGACTTGAATATTGAAATGAGACTTTTGTTATACAATGTGCATGATGGGTATGCATGGTATTGAGAACTGTGTATCAAGGCAGAAAAATGCTCCCGCCATCTCAAACAATAACATTAATTCATTCGAAAGAGTGATCTTGTTTAACCATGGTATAGACCCTAACCAAAAATGGTGACAGTCAATTCTAACCAGGCCAAATGGGATAAATTCATTATACTACGTTCTTGCTGTCAAGGTAGAAATGATAATGATCATGATAATTCAAATGACATAAATTTGTGAGCACGAGAGATAACCTGCAATGCCCATAGCACCTATGGAGTGCTCATCTTCTGCCTTCCATTATATTGGTAATAGTATTTACTGAATAAATTCATACTACATTTACATATAATTCCATCAACCGACTGCCACCTTTCTTATATTCTTCCCTATTTAGGTGGATTACTGATGGTCTTTGTAATGTTGGTGACATTGATACCAAGTATGTAATGAGATATAGTGGAAGTGGTTGAAACCTCAAGAAATGGTGATGCAAACCAGGGCATCACTAGGGCATTGTTATTTGAAATAATTATTAACTGCAGTGGTGGATGGAAGTGTACAACCATAGTAACATCAATGTAAATCTAATACATTACAGAGGCATGCACTATATTAATTACACACTCTACATGTATATAAATTACACACTACTTGTGGTGCCCATTACAGAGGCAGCATTGCCCTGCTGGAGTGCAATGGACACTCTCCATTGCACTCCAGCAGGGCAATGCTGCCTCTGTAATGGGCACCACAAGTAGTGTGTAATTTATATACATGTAGAGTGTGTAATTAATATAGTGCATGCCTCTGTAATGTATTAGATTTACATTGATGTTACTATGGTTGTACACTTCCATCCACCACTGCAGTTAATAATTATTTCAAATAACAATGCCCTAGTGATGCCCTGGTTTGCATCACCATTTCTTGAGGTTTCAACCACTTCCACTATATCTCATTACATACTTGGTATCAATGTCACCAACATTACAAAGACCATCAGTAATCCACCTGGATGCAGGCCTTGTGTGTCTTGTAATTCATCACTTTACTTTTCTGATCCATCATTTGTAATACGGTTTGAATCAAATAGAGAGCAAAATACAACCATCTTGGACTATAATGGTACAATTCAGTTCAGTTTCTTTGCTGTAAACGGAGCTGGGGTAGGATATACAACCAAATTTAGACAAAGAAGGAGGAGGAGCAGGAGGAGGAGTGGAGGAGGAGGAGGAGGGGGAGGTGGAGGACGGTAACCTAACTGACAGCTCCCATATAAAGGAGTTTTTACATTATAAAAACGCTAATAAACGAACTGCTCATGTTGTTGTGTCAGGAGCGGAACATTTGCATATATTCCACATTTGATTTGCAGTTTGGCAGTTTTTGATTGTAATATTTACAGCAAACAGATGGTGTGTACATGAAGTGGTAGTCAGTACCAGGAGTGCATGGCAATAAAAGTGTGAATGTGCACAAACATAATGAAGGACACAACATTATGTACACTGTAGCCAGTAGTGTGAATGCATGGTGACTAAGGACAGCAGTTCAACTCCTTAAGTCATCACTTCCACATCCTTTGTGAAGTAGAACCACATTGCCTACAAATTTATGGACAACGCTGTGTGGATAAAAGCAGAGTTCATGCAACACATCACATAAGTACTAAATGGAGAACTAATTTCAATGCCTAATTTTAATAAGCCAGTGTAACTCTACCATTCCATGCACATTAGAAATATCACAAGTATGTCAGAATATTTAACCCATTTGCTCAATCCTATGCCAATTCCTCCATATCAAAATGCTATAGAAAACATGAACTGGATAAGAAGAGGGAATATGAAGAAAGAGTAAGAGAGATTGAGCATGGATCTTTTTCACCCTTGATGTTCTCTACAGCTGGAGGTATGGGTCTCATAGCAACCCCAGTGTACAAGAGAATAGCATCATTAAATGCTGACAAGAGACAAGAACCTTATTCTACCACTCTTTTTTGGTTGCGATGCAAACTAAGTTTTTCATTACTCCGCCCAGCAATCATGTGCCTTCGAGGAACCAGGTCATTTCATTCCCACTCACAGCACCATTCTATAGCTTTGGCCTGTGCAGAGGCAAAGGTCCACTGAACAATTCTTCATTTGACCTCGTCTTTATTATTTATTTAATTTAATCAGCCGAGAATGAAATTAAATCGAGGGGGAAAAAATCGACATGACGACCCCCCCCCCGTTTTTATCCGCAGCCACTACTTTTCTGCCCCCTCAGGTTTATTTACCTTCCGCCGCCTATGCCGTTGTAATGACTTCATCATACCTACATATATATGTAACGTAGGTTCCGTCGCCCTGATATGAATCAGATAGGAGCAGTTTTCAACAACTGTTAGATAATATGACTAGCTATTGATGAATTACTGAAGGGGGATATCCTCAGCCCCTGTCTTGGTGTAAAATTCTGATAATCGTGATAATCAGAGAGAAGTCTGCGCGTGGAGTTTAGTGGAAACACGAATTTATATATCAAGATGGAAAAACGAATACATAGACAAGGTACAGGAGATAACTAGCAATGGCAGTGGAAGTGTAAAAATGAGAAGGCTGTACATGTGTCTCAAAAGGTTTGGTATAACAAGGTACGATAGTCTTTTCCCATGCCTTACCAAGGGTTGTTTCCATGGGTTATCAGTATTGGCTGCTAATACTAGTAGGGTGATATTAAGCAAGTTGACGTGAGGTGTTCCCTAAGGCAAAGCCATGGTCTCATTGCCATTATAAAATACGAAGTGATTATTCCCACTATACAGAGCAAAGCATACTGAACAACCTAACACAAACAGATGCATGCTAACAAAGACAGTTCATATTCCAGGAACAGTGTTTTTGGATAGGAGTGGACCAGGTTTGACAATCGTCTAATTATATTATCAGCGAATCAACGGTCAGACTAATCAAGACAAGCAAGGCCCGACAATAAATTTACACTAGGCAATATGTATCATGCTCCATATAATAATCTGAAACATTGTTGCCTAGTGTATGGTCGCTTATAGGCTTGCAAGTTGCAACCCGATCGAACTATTAATCCGCTTATTAATAAACAACAGCTGTTCAGTTATTGTGTGACTACTCTAGCTCTCTGTAGGTAACAAGTACTGAGGGTCAACAGTTCATCCTTTAAAGAGCTTGAATTGGATTAACGGTATTCCCCTCCACTAGTGTATGGGTTCACAAGCTTACCGTAAGTCCATTTAAGGTGAAAAAGACTGTTGTGTACAACAACTAATGCATACAAGGAAATTATTGAGTTAAAAACAAACAGTGGTGGGTAGTAAAATAAAGGTAGTATTCATGTAGATTGTGAACAACAAGATGTGCAGGGGCAAAATAATAACACATGTACCATGCCCATAACTACATTAGCCCACTCTTTAAGCATATCTCTACGGTGCGTTATGCATGTACCATGAACAGCGGACTCTATTTTAACATGCCAAGATTACGTCCAAACCACGGCGCGACATAGTACCGTTTACAGTCCTGTATATTACACCTATATTGGTCGCCACGCGTCTGCACTCGACACGTGGGCAGTTTTTCACACGACTCGTATGCAGGGTCCACATACGTCTCAGAACGAACACTTCACTTATACGCGCATATCGCGGTCGGCATATGGCGTCGGCATATTGATTGTCACCTGTCTGCATACTTCAGATGAACGTAGCAGATTCTGTGCACGTCATGTATTTGAATACTTTACAATGCACCCACTGATCTGCATACTGAATTTAGTATTCTTTCCTGAACTTCTGCCTTGGGTTACATGGTGCTATGGTACACACCCTCTGTTGTGGTGCCAGCTTGGTCATCTTTTATCTGAGACTGGAGTGCAGCAGGGTGACCCCCTTGGTCCATTTCGTTTTTCATTGGTACTCCATAAGATGGTATCAAGCATAGACACTGATGATGACTGCTTGCCAGTGCTCTTTCAGGCTTGGTACATTGATGATGGGGTCCTCACTGAAAGTCGCTCAGCTGTGTTATGGGCACTCTCTCATTGAGAAGATAGGTCCTTCTTTGGGCACCCACATAAACTTGGCAAAATGTGAGCTCTTTAGTCACAAGGGAAATTCCATGTTTCCATCTACAGTCAAGTTTTCACAGCACCCTAACCTTGAAATCTTGGTGCCCCAATATGTGACTACCTGTTTTGTTATAAGTTCATCACTGAAAAGTGTTCTGATGCCAAGCAACTTCTGTCTTGTTTGGTTGAAGTAGCAGCAATTGATCCACACGTAGCCTTGTCTCTCCTACGTTTGTGTGGCAGCTTTTGCAGATTGTCCAGTTGGCAAGGGCCACCCCACCAAGTCTGGCATGCTCTTCAAAGCTGTTTGATGAGGAAGTTAGGACGAGCTCATCCTGTTTTCCATCGACACAACAGACCCTTCCTGCTTACAAGCCCAACTTAGCACAGGATTTAAACGTCTTGGTCTGCGCTTTCTTTCTCACCACTGATGTGCATTTATCTGCATCTAGCTATAGCAGTGCAGATAATCTACATGTAAATAATGCAATCGATCATTTCAATGACCAGGTTTTTCCATCAGATGTAATCACAGCAGGAGTATCATCCACACCTGTTGCTCAGCGAACTCAGTCAAAGAAATTGGAATACCACCTTTTAAACTCTTTGTTGGGGGATTCCTCTATGGCAGACAGAGCTTGCCTATTATCTGTCTCTGCACCTGCATCATGAACCTAATTAGCTTCAGGCCTCTATAGGGTGGTGGCTAGGGTTGGACACATTTGGTGGTTCCCGATGTCCGGTCCGCTCAGCGAAAGCTTTGGACCCCCATTGGCATAATGACATTACATGCACTCATGGAGGTGATTTAGTGACATGTCACAACATGTTGCAGGATGTTGTAGCCAACCTTTTTCGTCAGGTCCATATGGGAGTCACAGTGGGGATGGGTCATGGTCTTACATCTGATGGTAGCCTCTCACGTCCTGCAGATGTCCTGGTAGCAAGATGTGTGCTGTGAGGGGTTTGCCTGCAGCTTTGGACATAACTGTGACATTACCACTTACTACTGCTATCCTTGCTGAGTCTTGTTCGACAGCTAGAGTAGCTAGCTACAGCAAATGCAGAGTCCCACAAACATGACGCCAATGACCCATAGCGTGCCGAGCTGGGGTGGAACTGTATTCCACTTGCTGTAGGAAGCCTATGGGAACTGAGGGAAGGAGGCCCAATAGACATTTTCCCAGCTAGCCTCTCGTTATGCTGCGCATCACATTGTCATTCCTCCTCCAGTTCCATTTGCAAATATGCCTGCTGCAAATCTAAAAAGGACACCTTTACCCAAAGCTGTAAATCTTCCAATTTCAGTAATGGGTATTGATCTACCTTGAAGACTGGGTGAATTGTCATCTTGACGTCACCACATAAACGGATTGTTTCATTTGGCTTGGGTACCACCACAATCGGTGTTGCCCAGTACTCCGCTGATGACTCCTTTTTGTAGGTGTGCAAGCTCTTTTTCCACCTTCTCATGTAAACTATAGGGAAGGTCTATCTTTTAAGAACACAGGTTGGGCTCCTTATTTAAGGCTAACTTAGCTTTAATT
The DNA here is from genome assembly GCA_963681505.1 of Eunapius fragilis. NCBI lineage: Eukaryota > Metazoa > Porifera > Demospongiae > Spongillida > Spongillidae > Eunapius > Eunapius fragilis. Next base: position 5,779,185 of record OY811974.1, on the reverse strand, counting down.
CCTGAGACCTTTCCCTCCAGGGATGAGGATACTTATTTTTCAATGCTTCCAACATTTCTTCCATTCGCCTTTCGTCTAAAATTCTGATAGCTTGCCAATTAATTGGAACAAGTAAATAAAAACCTTCTCTAACGAGAAAGTTGGTGGGCATATAGGATTGACAATGGTGGTGTAAAAAGCACGGAAACAAGTGTGACAGAAATTTTACTGGAAAATTGAAATAGGCCTATATTTAGCCCATTTTCTCAGGCGTGCGCTGCCTAAATGTGAGTGGGCTAAATATAGGCCTATTTCAATTTTCCAGTAAAATTTCTGTCACACTTGTTTCCGTGCTTTTTACACCACCATTGTCAATCCTATATGCCCACCAACTTTCTCGTTAGAGAAGGTTTTTATTTACTTGTTTCATAAGTTTTTTTTTTCTCCGTGTCAACGAAGCTTCATAACTGTAATGTGATGAGGAACGATGTGTGTCTATACCTTACGAACGCTTTGTGCATTGCCCCGACCACAAGTTACTATATAACTTTAATAAATACGTACTAGTATGTAAAAAATTTAGCCCACTCACGTCTCAACATATAGTGCACGGTCTGTTGTATGGGCTAAATATAGGCCTATTTCAATTTTTCAGGATTATTAAATGCACAGCTCGCAGGTATTTAGTATACCCATACCGTATATAATACTTTTTCGTTGTAGCTTCCTTCTCAATTATGACCTTAAGGGGCACCGCGCCGGTAAATTCTGAAGCGTTTGGTATCATTGCCGTTCTTTAAAACCATTCCTAGCGTGAGTTATACTTGACGGAGAAGAAGAAGAAGACGACGACGACCAACAATTTTTTTGGGAATGGGCACGAGAAGCAGGTTTTTTGTTTGTCTGGAAGCGCATAGTTTAATGACATGAAACTAGCACGAAAACGTAGATCTTGGTGTTGTCGTTCGATAGCTGCAAAGTGATAAGCAATCCCGTTTCTTCGTTGTCCCTCCCGACGCGATTTAAAAATTTTAATGACTTCATCACTCCACAATCAATCCTATATTGAACCTGCTGACGCAGGTTCAGATACTGGCTAGCCAATTTCGTCCAACAATGGTGGGCCCTTTCTATCTACCATGATGTGAGGTAACCGTGCCAACACTTTTTGCGTTCAAAATACTCTGAAAACTATATAAAAAAGCGATGGCCAGGAGGCCTTTAAAATAGTATTTACAAGTAAAGAAAACCATTCTCTGACGAGAAAGTTGGGGGGATATAGGAATTCGAGGCAAAGGTGGTGTAAAAAGGAGGGGAACAAGGTTTTGTTAAGAGTAATGAGACAAAAATCCTATATTTAGCACTTCTTTTGGTTCTGTTACATCTACACGTGCTGAATATAGGATTTTTGTCTCATTACCCTTTTCTGAAAACCGTGTTTTTACACCACCATTGCCTCCAATTCCTATATCCCACCAACTTTCTCGTCAGAGAATGTTTTTCCTTACTTGTTTCCTGTATTTTTTTATTTGTTATTTTACTGGCAAGTGGCCCCCCCACCCCCCCCCCCCCCCCCCCCCCCACCCCCGCTTCAATTGCCGTCACGAGCAGAGCCCGCATTTGTTTGGGATCACTGTACGGAACGCGGGAGAATTCTAACTCGTAGTCTCGACTATGGAGGAATCAGTGGCGGATGCAGGATTTTAAGTTGGGGGGGGGGGGTGGGGCGTATTAATCACAGGGTGGTGGGTGCGGGAGGGGGGATCCGCCCCCTCCAGCTCCAGCTAGGGGGTATGGGGGAGCGCTGTGAGCTCCTCCATTGCCGTCTGGGGCGAAGCCCCAGAAGCTTTTGAGTTCCGCATTAAATTCATTTTTCGGGTCGGCTTGTTAGGGGGGGCGTACGCCCCTTCCGCCCCCCCCCTCCCCCCCCCCCCCCCTTGGATCCGCCACTGGTCCGAATTCCTCAATTTCCTCTCGTTGTTTAGCTCTCCTCATTTGTTTGCACAATTCTAAATATACGAGAATGTCGCCATGGGAACGGTTAAACTAGCACTCCATAATACGTAATGATTACGTAATCAGTTTTATGCTTTATTCATTTATCTGATACCTGAAGATGTCCTTCCAGGAGATTCTAAAGCGATTGGTATAACTTGCGCTCCATTCCTATCCCGAATTTTACTCGCGCGAGAAGAATTAGACAACGACGACGACGACGACGGAGAAGAATTGGCCTGGGGACGTGGTAAAACACGAGCTTTTTTATTCTCTTGAAGCTAACAGTTTGAAGACTGCAACAAAACATTTAAATGACCGGCTTTGCCTTCTGTTTCGATAGGAACAAAGAGCTAAACTATCTGTTTCTTGGTACGCGAGTTATACGCGGGTCGCGTTTTTTAATGATTTCACGACCCGGGTCAATTTATATACATATACAGGAACTACTATCGTAATCCTGATATTGTTCATATGTGTGTTTTTTTTCTTTTCTTTTTTTGTTTCTTTTTCGTGCGTTTAACATTGGTCGCGGGACTTGCGGTACCTGTTCCGCCGCCCCTGTTAAGCCTAAATGTTAAGCACATATTTACATGTGTAGTCCTCACCTATATCCAATAATTGCAGTTCATCATTCCTTAAAATACATTGCTTCTCCAGGTATCTGTATGTGAGGGGTCAAAGAAATGTGCAGCCATCACTTTCATGTGCCAAATTATGTTCCTTCTAATGCACGTCATCTGTAAGTACAAGTAGTAATGCCTATTGACACCTACTGTTGCTCTACCATGCTGTATTTTGAATGACTTCATTCCATGTTTTCTAGATGCATTCTATATATGTGTGGGGGGGGGGGGGGGGGGGGGTGAGCATTATGATCAGTATTCTGATACCTGATGAATAACAAAGTTGTCAGTGTTTGTTCCACATTCTGCGTGGTACTGTTTTTAGCTTTAGTAGCGTGCTATTACAAATGTTGATGACGGCGATTTTTTTCTAATTGCATCGATATCCACTCACACTAGTCTAGGTGTTTATTACAATATAATTCATAAACCATTTGTTACCCACACCAGGTGCTGGTAGTGTTGTCATCTCACCATCAAATGACTATTCAACATTTGAGAACAATACATCAAACTTTACCTTCAATTGTTCTGGTAATGGGACAGATTTGATCTGGACAGTGGATGGGTACTCAACTGGTGCATCATATGCACTCAGTAAAGGATTACAGGCTACAAAGCCTATTGTGTCATCAAATGAACATGGTATTGTATTCTCTCAGCTCATTGTTCCCACCACCAAAGTTAACAGAAACATTACAGTGATCTGTACAGTGCTGGATACATTATATCAGCATCTGTCAAGTAATCCAGTGAGGCTCATTCTGCAAGGTACAGCATACTATGCAACACTTATTTTGGTAATGGTATTTGCAATACAGTGTAGCATTTTATTCTGAACACCATTAAAAGTTGTATAGGGTTAATAAAAATTCATCACATTTGATATTGCAACCTATCAATATTTATTGATTGGGGACAACTGTACTTCATGCTATGTTCAGAACCTCATGCGTTAGGTAGCTTTAAATTATACATTGTGCATACAGGGGTGGGTGAAGTGAAATAGACCTAAGTGCATACGGTTAAATTTGTATTATTATTATTTTAATATAAAATTTCATTAACACTATCAAGTCCCCATATTGTGTATTTTCGTTACCACCATGTCTATCGATGTTACGAGGTCCGATACATGGGGTTCTAAACTGCATGTTGGAGTGTTCAAATTGTACCATATTTGATGTGTACATGAGAGGACAGCACCATTGGTAAAGTCCTTTTACTACCATACATGCACATAGATTTGGAATGCATTATTGTGTAGAGGTATACGTATTTCATTAAAACCCTCTTATGGCATATACCTCATATTTGAGCATTTAATAGTAGAGATGTTGAGACCTGTATACGATGGGGCATGATCACTTGCTGGAAGCTACCTGTACATGTATATGTATGGAACATGAAACTATGTGGGTTCATGGTTAACTTAGAACATGTACATACAGTTCCAAGCCATGAGACAGGAGTATGCGTAAGACCTGAAAACATTCTAGCAGATTTCTGCACCGGATCCGTGAGAATCGAGCATTTTCTTTGTCCAACAGAAAATTAGTTTTTCGCGATATATTAGGCATTTTTATATAGCCTAACCATCGCTGAAATAGTTGCTTGTACCAGCATTGATGCTAAATCTGTATGCGATTTAAGAGACCCGGTTGGCGATTACCCGGTCATCGAGGGTAGTTAAGCACACTTTTTTCTATAGAGCTCTTTCATCACGTGACTTAATAGCATTCGTCTTCTAATTAGTCCGCCATATTGGTGCTCGGAGAAGAATGGGATTACTTCAGAGTGTCGTTTAAATATATATTACTGTGGTCTATCACATGACTAACGTTTGTAAAAATACTTGTGCCCTCGGAGCGCGAATTATACGTATCAAAAGTACCAAAACTATATTTCCGGCATCAATATGGCGGACAATAAAGCAATTAACACGATTAAAGCCCACGTGTCATGTGACCATGAAAGAGCTCTATAGCGGTTTTCGACCAATTTCATTGTGCTTTTTAGCTTACTAGGGTGTGTAACCTTTTTTATAAATCAAAATCGATTATTTCGACCATGGAAAAGAGTCCAATCGATTTTTCAGGTTTATAGCAACTTGCAAATCGGTTAGTAGAAACTATAAATCGATTTTGGCGATTAATGCACTATTAATTTGCCAACGATTACCTAGGTATTTCCAGGTTTGTCCTTTTTTAATAATGGCACGATAAATCACAGTTTCTCAAGTCTATAATACTAGTATAGCCAGTTCTATTGCTCATCAGTTACTTATGCCAACTTTAAATCATTAAAACAACAAAGATAGTATCCACAGGGACTAGGAACGATGTGCATGCCAATATTACGCCAAACCCATGATTCAATGGCGGCGGATTGTGACCCGCAAGCATTTTTTTTCACCGAAAAACACGTGGCTATTTGTTTCCCCGCTACCATAGTACTCAGTACTAAGAAAGGGAGAAGTAAGATTTTAATTTACTGAGATAATTGGGCAGTTATAATCCATTATTCGCCCTCATTATACAATTCAATAAGTAATGAGCAGTGCCAGCTAGACACTTCATGGGGCTCCACGCATATGAGAAAGCCACCAATCGAGACATGTACGATATTTAGAACGTCATGCCGAACATCTGGAAACAAGCCAGTGTACCGTGCAAAATAGTACGTAGCGCGTTTGATTAATGCACTTGTACAATACGTGCGAATGTATATATTGTAAAAATAGCCGATGGTTATACCTTCAGCCGGGTCCCCAGACGTGCGACTATACATCACAATGTTTCTTTTTTAACCCGTTAGTATGCCTTTGCATACGCGGGAAAAGCGAAGGGCATATTTAAAGGGTAATCGATTTTGCTACCGATTTTTGCATATGAAGGAAACGAATATGGACTAATCGCGACTAAGAAAAACAGAATCGGTTATTTGGACTAAAGGAAATTCTGCAATCGGTAACCTGCTATTCTACTAAGTTCATAGTCGACCGAATAGGTCATCGCGAATAACCGATTAACCTACAAAACCTGAAAATCGGCTACACACCATATAGCTTACTTTTGTACAAAATAGAAATCACATCGAACGTGTTAATAATTGAATGTACGTAACGATGATCAACGTATGTCTGGGACATAAGTCGATCAAGTTGTTCTGTCTGCCGAAATGTCGGCGAGTCCTATCAAAATCGAGAGCGTGCGTGACGTCACGTTATTTACATTCCAAGCTTATAGGCACACGTTTACACTTTCTTATAAGCTAGGAATGTATTTATCGTGACGTCACGTAAGCGCTCGATTTTGATTGGACCCGCCGACATTCCGGCAGACAGAACAACTGCAATCGACATATGTCCCTGTACATAATGTCATACTGTAGGCGATGATCATTGTTACGTGCATTTGGGTCTGGATACGCGACTATACAAAACTTGCTCTGACTAGTCCCAGACCCATATATATGTACTTAATACACATATGTTGCTTTCATATTCTCAGACCAGTGTTGCACAAGAAACCAGTGAGCAATTAGTGTATGAATGCGTTGCATAGTGTTGTGTATGTGCCAACTTCAAGATTATGGATTGGCGTTCCCAGAACGCGGTATACTGGAAATATCGCTACGATATCCAGCCGAACGCAATATTATCCATCGTTGATAAGACATATGAAAATGAAAAATGAAAGTACATGAAAGTACATGAAAGTACATGTATAACTACGGATTCATCTCAGGTACATATTTAAGCATCTTCAGTTCGAGTAGATAGCCGAGGCGACAAGAGGTTTTAGCGGTTAAGAATGAGATCGATCTGGTTGCTTGTACCCCCCTCTTTGAAGGCATCGTGCATGGCCTTAGCACATTTGCTGCTTTCAAATAAAGAAGGCGATCAAGTCTCAAATCTGTCAAGGAATCCAGTGAGGCCATGCACATCTGCTGCTGATAGTGCTCCATTAGACGTGTAATATAATCACATTACAGCAGTATAGTCATGCAGAATGAATAACATAGCAATGTCTCACTTTAAATAGTTCCAATCATACAATTATAATTGGCTAGTTAGCAACTACAGTTAAATCATTTCATTACTCCCCCTTTTATGAGAGTGTGTCCTCCCACTGCCTTCTCAACCAAAGAGATCTTCATCTTGTATGGTCTCAGGAATTTCAACTGGATCACCATAGCGCATGGTAGGCCGTCTGACTCTGGTTGAACGTCGTGGCACTGGAACATCTGGAACTAGTTCAATGACAGGTTGTCTATCCTCAGGTTCAGGGTGTCTATCCTCAGGCTCAGGTTGTCTATCCTCTGGCTCCATTGGTACAATAGTAGGTTGAATATCTTCATTGTGATCACCAGCATTAGGTAGAGCACCCACAGGATCTGGTGGCAGTCTTGGTGTGCATGGCCATAGGATAACCTCAGGTGGTGGTTATGATTCAGCCTCTGCTGGGGCAGGCTTTAGCCGGTTAAAAAGCACCACTTTCTGCCTTCGGGGGTTAGCACATTCTGCTATTTTGTACACAGTTGGCCCTAAAACTTCCACAACCTTGAATGGCCCTTGCCATGGCTTGTGGAACTTTTTGGAGTATCCTCGACCAACTGCTTGATTGTGGAGAAATACAAAGTGATTAACCGCATATGTCTTCCCTCTCACTCCTTTATCATAATACTCTTTCTGTCGATGCTGCTGAATATCCATGTATTTCAGGACTCGTGCACGAGCTTGCTGCATCCTATTCTTCAGTACCTCAGCATATTGTGAGGGATCTTCAACTGCACCTGGAATAGAGAACAACACATCTTCAGGAAGACGAGGGTCACGACCAATCATCAATTCAAATGGTGTGGATCCGGTTGTGGCATGATGACTAGTCCTGTAGGCTAGCAACAGAGTTTGGAGGAGAAGGTCCCACCCCTGTTCATCCTCCCTCACTGCCATGCTTAACATACCAAGTAAGGTTCTGTTGAACCTCTCCACAAGGCCATCCGACTGAGGGTGGTATGCAGTGGTGCGTGTCTTCTTGATGTCCAGCAATGTGCATATTTCCTTTATGATCTTAGCTTCAAAGTTCTTCCCCTGGTCTGTACGGACGGAATCTGGGACACCAAACCTACACACAAACTCATTTTTAAAAACCCTCGCTATAGTCAGTGCCTCTGTGTCCTTCAAAGGAAATGCCTCCTTCCATTTGGTGAAATAATCACCAATCACCAGGATGTAGCGGCTACCCCTTGGTGTTTCAGGTAATGGACCCAGGATATCCATTGCAACTCGCTGTAGGGGCCTTTGAGCTAAGCTGATTTCCAGAGGGGCCCTGGCTCTCCCTGGAGGTGCCTTACGCGAATTACAGATGGCACATTTCTTACACCACATGTCCACATCATTTCTTTGACCTGGCCAGTAAAATCGGGCACGCACTTTTTCTAATGTTTTTGCTGCCCCCATGTGTCCACCCACCAAAGTACTATGCAGACCTTCCAATACATTCTTAACCAAATTGGCTGGGTGTACAAGTTGAAGGTGTCTACCCACCCCATCACCTGGTACATCCTCCCATATGCGATGCAAAACCCCATCTCTCAAAGTGAGAAACCTTCTCTGCACCCATAGGGAAGATAGTTTCCAAGACACACCTCTAGGGCATTTGTCCGGGAAGGTATTCATCTCCAGCCAGCTGATCATCTGATGTAGGTCAGGGTCAGAACTCTGTTGAGCCTTAATCTCCTCTTCAGTCCAAGCTGGTAACATGAGGTGTGATACAGCATCACAGGGTAAGGTTTCGTCCTCTTCCTCCTCCTCCAGTCCACACTGGCTGCACCTGCCACGTGATAATGCATCAGCATTTGTGTGTCGCTTACCTGCACGGTGCACCACTGTGTAGTCAAACTCAGATAGTACTTCCAACCAGCAGGCAACTTGCCCCTCCGGCTCCTTGAATTTGTGTAGCCATTGCAGAGAATGATGGTCTGTTCGGAGAACAAACTTCTTCCCATAGAGGTAGGGCCGGAAATGACGAGCAGCCCACACCAAGGCAAGCATCTCCCGTCTTGTGGCACAATACTTCCTTTCTGACCTGCTTAACGCCCTGCTGGCGTATGCCAGCAACCGTTCTTCTCCATTAGTCATCTGAGAAAGCACAGCACCCAGACCATCCCCACTGGCATCTGTGTCTAAAACAAAATCCAAACTGAAGTCAGGTAAAGCAAGTATTGGTGATGACATGAGTTGTTTTTTTAGCTCAAAAAATGCATTATTACACCCTTCAGTCCATACCCACTGTGCACCTTTCTGAGTCAAGGCATGCAAAAGGGACGCCAATTGAGCAAAACTCCTTACAAAACGTCTGTAGTATGACGCAAAACCAAGGAAACGTTGACGGTCAGTCTTATTCCTTGGAATGGGCCAGTTGGCTACACATGATATTTTTGCTGGATCAGTCCTAACACCTTCACCTGAAATTATGTGACCGAGGTACTGCACACTAGTCTGTAGCAATCGGCACTTTTTAGGCCTGATCTTCAGCCCCGCCCCTTTCAAACGTGTGAACACGTCACTAAGCTGCGCTAAGTGCTGTTCAATCGACTTACTAAAAATGATGATATCATCAAGATAGACAAGACACGTAGTCCAGTGCAGACCAGCGAGAACTTGTTCCATGAGCCGCTGGAAGGTTGCTGGCGCATTGCACAACCCAAAGGGCATCACGCGAAATTGAAAAAGCCCAAACGGTGTCGCAAACCCCGTCTTTTCCCTGTCCCGACTGTCCACCTCAACTTGCCAATAGCCACTGGCCAAGTCTAAAGTTGAAAAGTAACAGGCTCCTCCCAAGACATCCAACGTATCGTCTATCCTAGGAAGCAGTTGTGCATCTTTGCGCGTAAGGTCATTAACCCGGCGGAAATCGACACAAAATCTAGTGCTACCGTCTTTCTTCTTTACTAATACGATAGGCGATGCCCATGGCCCACAACATGGCTCAATAATTCCCCGGGACAACATGTCATCAATTAACCCACGCACTTCTCGCTGTTGATGGAATGGTAGTCGTCGAGCAGGCTGGCGGACAGGAAGTGCATCTGACGTGTCGATGCGATGGCCCAGCAGTTGGGTACAACCTAGACCATTATCATTTAAGGCGATGACGTCTTGGTACTTCCACAACAGTGCAGCCACTCTGTCCTGGACACCCGACGCCAGACTGGAAGTCATCTGACCAATAGTATCCTTGATGCCTGTTTAGGTCTAGACTGCTTGCGTGCAGGCTGTATCTTAGCACAATCAACAATAGAGTGCAACATACCTACCCTCACGTTTTCATGTACAGTGACAGGTGCAAAACATGGGTTCATCACCTGGACCATTGTGTGGTTGGCAACTGCATCTGTGGTAGAATGAGCAACAAGAAGACCATATGTGTGCACAAACTCTTCACATGGCTCCACTACTAGCACCCCAGCTGCAGACTTACGACCCGTCATCTTCACAGGCAAACACATCTGACTATTTGGTGGAACCGTTACCTTTTCACTCAGTGCAACAAAGCATACAGGGGTATTATGTTCAATACATACAGATGACACAAAATGTACAGGCCCTTGCTCTGTGAACATAATCTTCTGTTGGAGGTCTAAAACACAGCCATGACGCATCAAAAAATCCGCACCAAGAAGACATTCCTGGTGTAGATTTTTTTGCCACCAATACTACATGGTCTTTTGACAAGGGACCCACTGCTATCTGGACGGTGCATTGTCCAGTGATATTTAGCTTTCCTCCATTTGCAGCAACAACCATATGTACTGGTGCCTCCTATTGACAACCACCTCCTGATTTAGCCTCTACCCATACGTCTTCCCTCACTAGCGTTACCGCAGAACCAGTATCGACTAATATGTCCGTAACACGACCTTCAATGGAACCCTTAATCATTAAGGTGGAACTTACAGCCGCTGAATCCACTGAACTCTTCTTCCTCGATGGACAATTTCTCTTCAAATGTCCTCGTTCTCCACAGTTCAAACAGACCGCATCTGGCTGCTTACATGGATAGTTTGAAGGGCGTCTTCGCCTATCGTCCACACCCGAGCCTCGGCCAGGTTCCAACTGTTGGATCTGCCTCTTTAGCTGTTGGACGAGTTTTTCAGACTCCTGCACCTGCCTCCTCACCACAGTCTTATCTCCCTCTCCGCGTTCGACAGTCGCAGCTATCTCCTTGAAGTCACCGTCACATTTTGTCGTCTCCTTTTCCACCGCCAATGTTTCCTGAGCGCGTTGTCTATACAACCTCTTTTGCGCTATCTCTACAGCTTCCTGCTGCGTCGCTAGCATAAGCGCTTCCTCGACTGTCTCAGGCATCTCTTTCATTAGTCGCAGCTGTGTACTGGAGGAATGAACACCTTGAATAAACTGGTTTCTTACCAATTCAAGACGTTGCTCCATGGTCCACCCGGGATATGCTCTATCTGCCAACATGCGCAAATGTCCGACGTACTCTACCAGCTGTTCGCCTGAATTCTGCACGCGTCGCTGAAATTTCGCCTGCCATTCTAACTGGTTACCCTCCGGAGCGTACTGTGCTCGGAGGCACTGCGTCACCTCCTTGTAGTTCTCCGAAGCCACCAGGCCATGTTGCGAAACAAGCCTGAACGGACCCTCTGCCAGCAACGGAAGAAGCTCCTTTGTCCACCGTCTCTCTGGTATCTCAGCTTGTGTCACATACATCTCGAAACGAGTCAGCCACAACACCAGGTCCGTCGCTTCTGTAAAGTGGGGGGGAGGCCTTAAGCTCATCCTTACCGCTTGTACTTCCGGAATTAGCCGTTCCTTGCTATCGGCCGAGCGCTCCGAGCGTATAGTATTCATTGGGTTCTGCCATCCCACTTCTGTCACCAATGTAATATAATCACATTAGAGCAGTACAGTCAGACTGAATAACATAGCAATGTCTCACTTTAAATAGTTCCAATCATACAATTATAATTGGCTAGTTAGCAACTACAGTTAAATCATTACAGACGGATACAATTTGAATTAGGGTTGTACTAAAGCAGAGACTGAAATAAGCCTAATACTCCAGCATCATGTGAATTGATGCATGAAAACTACTAGTCACTCTATAGTAGATGTGCACTTGGAGCATCACTCCTCTCCCTGAGCAAGTGGGTGGTATTGTGTACCAAGGCAGAAAAATGCTTCATCTCAAACAAAAACATTATTCAAAAGACTTGAGTTATAATGTATAACAATGGTAAACCCAAAATGGTGATAGCCAATCCTATAAGTGGAAAATTGGGATAAATTGTCACGAAGTTCATTATATTTCTAGCTTGCTGTCAAGCTAAAAACGAAAATGATCATGATGATTAAATGACATGAACTTGTAAGCAAGATAGAAAACCTGCTAAGATAAAACCTTCAGGTTTCAAAACTTACACACCCATAATATAGGTTGTTCTATGGGCAATGCAACGCCCGTAACACCTATGGAGTTTTCTCATCTTCTGCCTTCTTTTAATAGTATTTAACTAAATTGATACTACATTTGCATATAATTCCATCATATCCAATTGCCACCTTTCTAACATTGTTCCCTAGGCATATTACATCCACCGCTGCAGTTAATAATTATTTCAACTAGCAATGCCCTAGTGGTGTCCTGGATTGCACCACTATCTCTTGAAGTTTCAACCCCTCCCACTATATCTCATTACGTACTTGGTAACAATGTCACCAACATTACAAAGACCATCAGTAATCCACCTGGATGTAGGCCTGGCATGAATTGTCATTCATCACTTTACCTTTCTGATACATCATTTGTAATACGGTTTGGATCAAATGGAGAACCAAATACAACCATCTTGGACTATAATGGTACAATTCAGTTCAGTTTCTTTGCTGTTAACGGAGCTGGGATAGGAAATACAACCACATATATCTTTGTAACTCCAAAGAAGTCACTAATTGGTTAGTTATAAATACCATCAATGGATATATAAGTTTGCTATATTTTACATTTCAATGTACACATCACAGATTTTGGTGCATGCTTATTTTTCATTTATGACTATAAACACAATCTTTCTTAGAACTCCAAACAATGGTTTCCACACCAACCACCATACAAATGATGAGCTCTGTTGGTCCTATGGCTGCTACTAGTGGTTATAATATTGCTGTGTTTACAAATGCATCAGGTAAGGCATCAATGTGAGATAATTACATACTGTTTGGTGGTATGAGTAGTTATCATATGGTTATGTTTAATATGATCTTTTGCATCACATGTGTGTACTTGTACTCAGCATATGGTACAGCATGTGGCCTGACACTGCTGGTGATATCAGCTGTTGGAGGTGTGGCTGGTGTAGGTGTATACTTTAGATGTAAGCGTAAAGGTAAGGAAATAGCATTGGTGTTATGTTGTAAGCATAATACATTTTCCAATAGGAAGAACAAGGAGCATACAAATTGAACTTGAACAGAACAGTGCATATGAAGGAATAATGAAAATGGCTCCTCAAGTGAACATACAGAACATAGAGCCATGTCCAGCATATGGGGTGATACATAAGTTAACTTAGCATTAGTATTCTTGCTTTTATTGCAAACATGATCTTGGCCTGTATGCGCAATTGTATGACCGTGTCGTAATGTACTTTACGTTATTGGTATCTTTACTCAGTTATTAATGTTACATTATTTGCACAGTGAAGCTGGGGTCATTTGTATTTCATACTGTATATTTGTATTTCATACTTTAAATGAATGCGTATTTCACGTAAAAAAAAAACAACCATACACTATGGTCACTGCATGATATGTTTTACTGATAATTATAAATCGAACTAATTATCGCCTACATGTAGGCGAAATTAAAAGTACTGTTGCAGCCATACATGTACCGGTAGGTCAGTGACGACATAGATATTATTTGGAAACGGATCACGTGCTGCCTTATATTGAATTATAGGCTGCCTTGTGTAGTATTAATCAACACCTTCGACGTTCCTGAAACTCTGTGTAGAATGCTAAGTTTTGAGGTTATAAAGCTTGTTTGTTCTTCTTCCGACTGCCTCTGACTGCCCTGGAGGTAAAACATATGCACCTTTCCGAAGTGTTATAGTTCGCGACGTATTAAGGCCCGAGTTTCTGTGCTCAAGGAATGCTCAAAAAGATGGCGCGAAAGAGATGACAGCTTCATGCATCGAATTGGCTTGATTTAAGTAAAATCAGGCAGTTATCACTGCGACGGATCGAACTCAACATGTTTTGTTTGGATTGCACGTTGGATTGTCATATATATATATATATATATATAAACGAGGCAAGGAACCATCCGCATGTGTGTGGCTGTGAGCGTGCGCTGCAAATCCCTGTTCAATCTCTTTATTCGTTTTTGTATTTCTGCACTGATTGTCTGATCGAACTGCATGGTCCTAAATAACGTACTCTACGCTACTTTTTTGTACTTTTTTGCCCTTCTAATTAAGTATGGTGAAATTGTGGGCAGAGTCTTTCGTCCAATGCTCTAGTATAAGGAACTACGAGAGAAACTAGGCTAAAGCTCTCGTTTCTGTCCTCACAATTATAGCCAATTGCATGGACTCATTGTCTTTTACCAAGAACAGTAGTTTTATTTAGCACTATCAGTAACGAGTCGCTCGATCCCGCCATAGATACTTTAGAGAGGGATTGGAAACGCGGTTGATTATCGCTAATTATCACCTACATCCGTGATCTGCTCTGTTCTGCTAACGCCTTATCATCGACCTATCGTTTGTTCGCGTGTTATCTAGCTATAGCTACTCGCTATGCTCCCAATGAAATCCTGAAAATGCCATTGAAAATGTATCAATTGACGATGGCTTTAAGATATCAACTGCTGGGAAGAACTGCTAGATAACAAATTAAATCTTGTTTGAGCCATCGTAGTTTGGTCTGTATATGGAAGCTTTGTCCATGGGAATGGACACATGCAGGAAATGGAACGCACACTTTACTGGACGCTACGAGGGGAAAATCTTTGCTTGATTGAGGCATTTTCTTCCACCTGTGCCCATAATACCAAGACCTGTTTGAATGAATTGTAATAATACATACACCCAATCTACAAAAATATACCTCCTTTTTCTTGAGGTCAGCGAGCAAAGCTGCACTGAATGCTATGCGAGTACAAAATGAATCATAGATTAATATTTAATAGCGCGAACAATCCAATAATGAATCACAAAATATGCCATGTTTGCGACAGTGTTACTAGAAAACCAACCTTTTTTTTCCGGAAAGATAAAAGTCCCTCCTGGAGCATTCACTTCTCTCTCAGGATTTATATCGAACATTATAAAAGCACTTAGGATTGCTTGAATAAAGGTACATATACAAAGCATATTTTTTCATACTTTGGTACTAGACGAGAGTGTGATTTACGATCCGATGACGATAAAGCAAAACAACCTCCTAGCAAATTCGCCTCTCTAAACAGATAATGCATCATAAACCTTCGGGAGGCTACCAGTTCAGAAAAAAAGGTAATATCCCTAGCCTGTGCGAGTTGTGATAATTATGTACCGCTGTACGTAAATCTACACACGTCAACGGCTTTTGTAAAATCAAATCACTATAAAACCCTTACCTTTGATAAACACGATGAGAAATGTTGAACACAAATTGGTATAGTAGAACCACGTTGTGGACACTTTCTCTAGATTCACTCATCTCAAAGGTGTGACTCCCGCGATCACGAAGTGCGCGCAGTCTCTATGGCTCACGTGATGCGTTTCCAATCCCTCTCTAAAGTATCTATGATCCACCATCTTATGCTAATACAATAAGTGAACCTGTTGATTGGTGTTAAATATATAGCCATCCCTTCCGTATAATATCTATGAGTACATGTAATGTAACACTTAAGCATATATAGGGCTTCGTTTGAACTTCACTTTGGAACACACTCAACCATCGGCTCTTCAAAATGCACGATCGAGATGGAGGAGCGTACAAAAATTGCCCATGCAAAACGAAGAGTATGAAAGTTGGGTGTGTGTGGCAGAATGAATTTAAATTATTTCTGCTTATATTTAGCCCATTTGTAGGCATCATGTTTTGTGTGCGAAATATAGGACTAGTACAATTCCCCTTCTTATTATACCCTTGTTTCATTCCTTTTTATACCACTATTAAGTCAAATCATAGATACTAGACTATCTATGGTCATATACATGAAAATGTAACTTTAATTAACGTTCAGCTCTATCTCCAGATTCAATGCAGATATTCAATGGTAACCTAACTGACAGCACCTATGTAAAGGAGTTTGTACTTTATAAAAACAATAATGAACTGCTCGTGTTGTGCCGAGAACCAAATTGCATTATTTGCATGTATTCCACGTTTGGTTTACAGTTTGGCAATTTGGCGTTTTGTGATTGTAAGGTTTACAACAAACAGAAGGTGTGCACTTGAAGTGGTAGTCGGTACAAGGAGCGAATGGTAATAAAACAGTGAATGTGCACAAGCATATTGAAGGACACAACATATTGCACCATGTAGCCAGTAGTGTGGAAGGTGACTAAAGACATCAGTTCAGCTCCTAAAGTCATCACTTCCACATCCTTTTCCACAGCCTACAGTGTTGTGGACAACGCTGTTGGATAGAAGCAGAGTTCATACAACAAACCACATCAGTACTAAATTGAGATGCCTAAATTTAATACGCCAGTGTAAATTCTACCATTCAATGCAGAATACTTCCCATTCAGTACGCATTGGAAATCCTACAAGCATGTAGTTACCTTCATAGAATTTATGATAAGCAAAACGAAAGTACAGAATTGAAAGCATGTGAAACCCAACAGCCAGGACAGCCATGAGTACTCCTTCCTTGGAGCTCCATGTTCTAGACAAATAAATACCAGCCTGTGGTGGAAATATAATTTAATACACTGCGATTGCATCAAGTGTAAAAGGCAGATTGAAAATAACGCAGTTGTACAGGTCTCCCAGATATCACACACTAATACAGTTGCACCAAACACTCCTGTAATTTGACCAGTACACTACTTGGGGGAGGGGGGGGGGGGGGTACTATAAATGGGTGACATACATGTATGTAGGATTTCGGCTTCACCCATTTAACCCTATGTGCACTGAAATTGGCTGTAGAACGTGTACATGTTAAATTTACCCCCTACCACTTGATTAGAACATATCAGTATTCGTTTCCATAGCCTATTCTGCGGCTAATGCGGGAGAAACAATAGCTGTGGTAGCGGCAGAATTAAACATTGCTATTTGTGTACCGTACTCTATTGTTTAGTACTAAAGACGGCAGTTTTGTAGCTTATATGCCAGCACCAGCATCAAAATACGTGTCGATTAATTGATCATTTTGTTGAAATGCGGACAATTCAATATCCAATCAAAGATGTCCTATGAATGTCAAAAGGAAGGAGGGGGGGGGGGGAGCGGTCTGAAGAGGAGTAGGAGGGCGCTTGAAGAGATAGTTACGAGAATTTTCTCAGATGCATGATAGTTGATATTCATCACTGATCTAAGGCTGAGTACAGATGATTGATTCCTGCTGAAATGAAAATGTAAGCAAGCATACAGACATCCACTACAACATCAAATCTTCAGACTCTTCTGAAAGCACGAGCAGGCCCCTATCCAACACTGCCCTGTCCCCCTCTTGCATGCCCAGGTACATGTACATGTATGAATGTATATACCATCTGCATGAAGGATTCACCAAACTCTGCAAGAAAAGATGGAAGTCAGGTTTGCCACGGATAGCAGGACTACAATGCCTAGGGTCATCCCTTGTTTAAATTCCAGGTTATACACAGACAAATAAGATAACTGACAAGACAGTTATGGCGAATCCCTGATGGTTACATGTACCTGGGAACAGAAGGGGGACAGGGCAGTGTTGAAATCTCTTGCTTTCAATAGAGTGAGGACTTGATGTTGTAGTGGACAATTGTATGCTTGCTTATCTTCATTTCAGGTAGACTACATCATGTGCACTTTTCGTTATGTGCAATGAATATCAAAAATTACACATGTGAGAAAAATCCTTGTAACGATTTCTCCAAGCACCCTCCTACTCCTCTTCAGTCCACCCAGCCCCCCCCCCCCCCCCCCCCCCCCCCTTACAGTATGGAACATCTTTCTTTGGACCTTGAATTGTCTGCGATAATTTCTTTCCCCCCCCCCCCCCCCCCCCGAAAGCGACAAAACATTAACAAAATGATCCATTAATCGGCAGTATTGTGATACTAAAAGCTACAAAACTGCCGTCTTTAGTACAAAACACAAAGTACAAAAAGTGAGGTCCACAATTGTTTCATTCTGCCGCTATTGTTTCTACCCGCAGAATAAGTTGTGGAAATGAATATTGATATATTTTATTCGGGGGTAAATTTAAAGATAGGCATACACATTCTACAGCCAAAATGCTTCATTCGTATTAGTGCACACACGGTTAAGTGGGTGAAGCCGAATTCCAAAGTCACCCATACATAGTACCCTTCAGCAATATTTACCTACTCACGGTTTGTCTGGCACTCGTCTCACTACACATTCTGTGTACTACAAAGCTCAACTTAAGTGGTATCCCATCGCAATTTGTGATGCGATTTGTATGTGTGCATCGATAGAGCAGCACAGGTTTTGTGTAAACTATCATGTGCACGTCAGTTGTCTTAATCAATTATTGGTTTTGCTGTTGTTTTCATCATTGTTACACGCATGTACATGTAAGTTATACATGTAGTTGTGAAGCAGCATGTCTATTTATAATGTAACAATGGCAAAAGCTTATTGACTGTGGCTGTTAATGGAGAAGTACACCGTATATAATTTAACTCAGTCTGTATACAAATGGTGCCAACTCAAGATGTAGAAAACAATTAGCATAGACTACAATTACATGTACATGTGCATGCAATCATACATTTAACTGTTGTGTTACATGTACATGTACATGTAATACCCTGCTGACTTCTAACTAATCAAATCCATTTTTGATAATCAACTACACATGTAAATGTATGCTAGCCAACTATTGCAAAGTATTTTGAGCACTGTACATGTACAAACACACGGAACAGATGTCGTACATGTATCTCCTCTATGATGTTGTTGTACCAAAGTGACCCAGAAATAGCTCATTCTATTATTAGGATATATTAGTCAAAGTAACTAGTTGTATGTAGCCACACACTGAGGCAGTTGGACTTATAGGGTATAGTGGTTAGCACACGCAGCATTGTGGTACATGTATTGTATATCAGTTACGTTATGGAATGGCCCAGAGGGTGATGGTGTGTAAGCTTATCCTGGATGGTCTCATGATTTGCACGGCACACGCATCCAAGTGTTCCTTGATAATAGTGCCAAAACGTAATGTGTTTTGCCGGGGGGAGGGACCTGTCTGTATAATATTCATGCAACAAACTAGTATTGCTCATCAGAGGGGAGGGTGTTAAGGGGCCATGGGTGAAGCCCCAGTGGCTTTATTGTTACTACAGTATGCCCACTTCCAAACTTGATATCATCAGTGCGACTTAACACACTACCCATTCAAGCTACAGTAGTATGAATATTTAATTTCAAACTTTGTGGGGGGAGATTCCCTGCCACCAGCCCCACCTTGAATTACAATGTAATTCCCTGATGCCCCCCCCCCCAACTTTATTGTATGAAGTTTTAACTCACCAACTTAATAGCAGACAGGCTCCCAAGCACCGCCCACAGGATGTAGAAGACACTCGGAGCACCATAGTGGTCACACAGGGTGCTCATGAGGAGGACCATACAGTGACCACTGAGGGAGTAGCCCTACATAAATGTATGCATGTGGATATACATGTAGGTAACACTCCACTGCCCATAACAACAGCTGCTTCCTGACAGGCTAACCAAAATGATGTACATGTACTACTGTACTGATTAGGTAACATGCAATGTACATGCAAGTCATCTGAAGACACGTACAGTAACTGATAGTATCTGGAGTAAGGTGAGGTGAGCATTGAACACAAAGGCGATGAAGAAGAGAAGTAGTGACGTTCCCAGCCAGTAGGTGAAGCAGGCCACCATTGCTGTTCCAATTAGAGTGCCCTCCTCCTATAAGGAGAAAACACTAAACACCATTGATACCGGGAAAAGAATGTAAGACAATTTTCATAACTTGGTGCAAGTACTTTGACATGTACTGAATCGTACATTACATGTACATGTTTCTTCATACATGTACATGTAGTAAATTTACATGCATATGCAAATGATGTACATGTACAGAACCAGTACATACATGTATACATGTAGTACATGTAGGTCCAATATCTTAATCGCAACTTCTAAGTCCCACCCCTTTCCTACCATATGGTGCCCAGTGGACTTCATTCCATACAGAAGGATGGCCACCAGAGTAAGTGTAACCATTAGAGGGCCATACAGCTCGGCAGACACATCCTGGTCATCAAGAAATACCAGTAATGACCAATGAGCAACGTAGAGTTGAGTGTACATACATATGGAACAGTGTCCAGCAAAATTATAAATTCAGTGCCTAATAACTTTATGATGGATAGTCCATTTCAGGATGTGTAGAAGCTCTTTGGATGGAGTTCACGGAAAATGAAAAAAATTGAAAACTATCCAGAAGGGTGATTTTGCTGGACACTGTCCCATAATGTTACAGCAGTGTATCTGCTCACATGCGTACAGTGTACATGTACATGTGTATTGTGAGTGGATGGATATACATGTACTGGCCTTGTGTAATGGAGTACCTGTGGAGCACCAAGCTGAGCTCTAGGGACAAAGGCATGCAGCAGCCTACAAGGAGGAGATATGGACACATACACTGTATACTGCATGTGAACATTCATATACACATGCAGAAAATTTACAAGTACATGCACATGTACATGCACATGTTCACGTATGTCCATACTGTATGAATGAATAACATACAAGTACAGTACATATGGTAAAATATCCCATCTATTTTAATAACCTGCAGTCGATACCATTGAAGGAAATGCAGCATACATATGTATGTGCACAATACATCATCACTCACATCAGAGTACACATGCCACGCACAATAGAGTACGCACGATTTGGTCATGTCCTACCTGTTCCTGAAGTCTTTAGGCTCAATGTCAAAGTAGGGTCTCAAAAAATCCACATGGACATAAGTGGTAATGAACTTTTGTGTGGAGTTCTTCCCAGCGATCCACAGCTATGAATGGACAACCTCATTTTTAGGTTTTCAAATACACCACTAAATATTGTGCTCTCAATGTGCGTACATGTACATGCACGCACACACACACACACACACACACACACACACACACACACACACACACACACACACAAACACACACACACACATGTGCACATGTACATTTACATGTACGCATGAATGGTGACTAGTGAGTGTATATGCTGGTGCACAGAATGCACCCACCTGGCCTGCAACTTCTTTGCCAATCTGTGTTTGCATGTTGCCTAGCAACTCAGGACTGCCAGTGCTAAGGAAAACAATCATAATGATAAGGATAAACTGCCCACATGTACACTCACTAGTGTTGCCTTGTTTATGGGTGTGGTCTTATAGAGTGCACGTGTCATTAGTTAGTGTTCCTATCTGTGTGTGTTGCATTGTGCAGTGTAATTGTTGAGTTCTGACATATCTGGTTGCATCGGCTACCCACTGTCTGCGTTCAACCCGCGTCCAGATAACATGGTGTCAGGAGTGGGATCTGTCTAAAATGGAAAAATATTTAGCACCGGGACCCATTGGTGAGGGAGACCTGAACGAGCAGTGGAAGCGGTTCAAGCAGAAATTTGAGCAATTCCTAGTCGCAGTTGGGAAGGAAATAGGCTAACAAAGCTGGCTACCTTTCAACGCATCGTTGGACAAAGGGTGAACAACCTCTATGAGACAATGCAGTTTGCAGATGGTGAAAACCGTAGTAAGTGGAGTGTCGTGTCGGGAAAGCTAGATGGGTTTTATGTTCTCCCAGGACTTGTAAGCATATGCTGAGGGATAGGTTCTTTCAAAACTACATGGGAAAAGCATGGATCAATTTGTTAAGGAAGCACTCCAAAGATTGCCATATTGGGACCCTCAGAGATGATTTGATGTTGCACGTGCTAATTAGAGGTGTAGATAGTGAAAGGATACGAAGAAGACAGATAAATGTAAGTAAGATTTAGAATGGCCAAACAGCAGTTAGCCCACCTAGTTGGGGACTTACTAGATCCAGAAAATCCGACTGTTGAAAGGGATGAGGTGTTGCTTGTTACCGTAAAAAGGGTTGGAAAAAAAAAACTGCTGGCTAGGGTGCAATTTCACATTGAGGGCATGTTTTAAATGGTGGTCTGTCAGTTGGACACCGCAGCATCATGCCATGTGATGTCAATGGCCGACTACAAGAAGTTGGGTTGTCCAGAGTTAACTACATGTCGTGTTAACCATGCATGATGGTACAATAAAGAAGTAGTTAGGTAGGTGTTGTGTGCAGGTTTCAAATAGGGCAGGGGAATTGTCCACCTTATAGTTTTGAGTTGCTGGAAACTAGTCATCATTCGCTTCGGTGTGTCTGGTGGAGGCGCACAACAAACTGACCAAGGACCAGATTATAGCTGATTACCCAGATATCTTTAGAGGGCTTGGTCTTTTCCCAGGGGAGTACTGTATAAAATTGAACATTCTGCCGGTACAGAATCGAGCTAGGCGGATACCACACGCGATGAAGCAGGCAGTTGAGAGCAAATTAGCAGAGATGAAGAAAGCAGGGATCATTGCATCGGTGGATACTCCCACCGATTGGATCTGCAACATGACAGCAGTATGGAAAGTGGATAAAAAGCAAGTGTGCATATGCCTGGACCCACGAGAACTAAACAAGCCAGGGAAGCGCAATCACTTCAGGATCCCCACCTTCTGATGTTCTTCCAAGGCTGGTGGGTGCCAAAGTGTTCAGCATACATGTACTAGACACCAAAGACGGTTTTCTGCACGTGAAGCTCTCAGAGGAAAGCAGCTTCCTCATAACGTTTTGAGGTCCCCAATATCGGTATCGATGGTGTCATCTACCATTTGGGTTATGCTCTGCACTTGAGGAGGTTCAGAGATGTCTGCAGGCTGTGGTGCACGGTGTTGACGGAGTAGCAGTTGTGGCGGATGACATCTTAATTTTTGGAAAGGGAAACAACATGAAGGAGGCGCAGTGTCAGATGAGGCTCTGCTGAGGGTGTTACAACTAGCAAGGGAGTCCAATATCAAGCAGAACAAAGACAAGCTCCAACTCCATTTACCTGAGTTAG
Source organism: Eunapius fragilis (assembly GCA_963681505.1). Lineage (NCBI taxonomy): Eukaryota > Metazoa > Porifera > Demospongiae > Spongillida > Spongillidae > Eunapius > Eunapius fragilis. The sequence continues at coordinate 5,756,217 of OY811974.1, read as the reverse complement.
TGTATATTAATCACCGGGTTTCAGCAGCAGGAATTTACCTGGATGCTGCCAAAGTGGCACTATCAAACAGATGCCCATTCTAAAGTCAGTACCAGATGAAACTGATGTTCGCAGATTTTTAGGCATGCGCAACTACTTGGCCTGATTCATCCCTAAATTGTCGCAAGTACATGTACATGTAAGTGAACCTCTACGGTAATTGCTGGAGGCTGACCGAGTGTTTCAGTGGGGTGGAGACCCTCATACATGTATGTGAAGACCAGTTATTAAATTTCTTTGACGTCAGTTGTCATTCAGTGCAACGTTAGCAGAGGGTTTGGGAGCAACTCTGATGCAGGGTGGATGGACTGTTTTGTCAGCATCCAGGTCACTAACAAAGTCTATGTGGCCATTGAACTGGAGTGCCTGGCCATATGTAGTGTTTGCTTGTTGCAAGTTCGACCAGTTCATATAAGGAAAGCGGGCATTGGTGGAAACTGACCACAAGCCTCTGGAGGTAATTGCTAAAAAGACCCTTTTAACAGCCCCAAGATGACTCCAAAGAATGTTGCTGCAACGGCAGAGATATGATCTGGAGATAGGGTACCATCCTGGGCAACCAGCAAGTGATTGCGGATGTGTTGTCAAGATTTCCAGTAGGGCAGCTATTGGTTGAGGAACTAACTTCACGGAAGTGTTTGGCGTACAGCTAGATGATGTGATCACCCAGGAGATTGAGGTGATCAGGCCACCTGATTTCATCAGTGTTCGCAGTGAGAGATTTGGAGAGGTGTGAAAGGCGGCGGAAGCAGATGCTTAAATATGTGCCCTTTGGAGATATATTGGTGAAGGATGGCCACCGAACATGTATGCAACAGGTTCCTACATGTACATTGATCAGACCCTATAAGAATATCAGAGAACTTCTCGTGATGCAGGATGGGATCATTTACAAAGGGGATCAGATACTGTAGTGGTTCCCCTGTCACTTAGGGCTGATTATCTACAGGTACATGTAGGACGCCTTCATGCCAGTTACATGGGCTGTGAATCCACACATCGTAGGGCTCGAGAGGTGGTGTACTGGCCGAACATGGCAGAGGACATATAAAGAGCCACTCGGGAGTGCCTTGTGTGTGAGCAGGACGGCCCAGCACAGCGCAAAGAGAAGCACTTGGCTCATGAAGTTCTGAAACAACCTGGGGGTAAAGTGGGGGCACATGGATTTGTGGTGCTGTAAGCGGAAGGACCTTCTCGTCGTGGTTGACTATTTAACGGACATTTTTGAAGTAGAGGAGTTGCCAAGCACCCTGTCATCGGTTGTCATCCATGCACTGAAACAACAGGTAGAACAGTATGGAGTTCCACTGGTTGTTCATTCGGATGGGCAGCAGTTTAAAAGTGAGGAGTTCAGAGCCTTCTCAAAGCCTTGGGGGTTTTCGCATTCCGTCTCATCATCATACCACAGCCAATCAAATGGGAAGGCAGGTCAGCGGTAAAAATTGCCAAGAGACTATTCAAACAGAGTACAGACCCCTACATGGCTCTCCTGGAGTATCGCAACACCACAGCGGCAGGTTTAGGATCCAGCCCAGCTCAATGTCTGCCGGTGAGGCTAGGAGCGTGTTCCCTGTTAGGGATAACCAGTTGCACTATGCACCTCAGGGTCAAATGTGGGAGAAAAAGGTTCACCGGCAACAAACTAATCAGTCAAACCTGTCAGCTAAGGGACGGGACCTGCTTCCATCAATGAGAGTTGGGCAACCAGTGGTAATACGAGATGTGCATGACAGAATGGAGAAGAGGACTGTGCCAAGGGCAACTGTCAGATATGCCTTACGTGGTAGAAGTGGATGCCTTTGCATTGCAATCGGCGCTTCTAAAGCCGACCAAAGTTGTTCCTAACCCATATGGAGAAGCAGAGTTTGAGACAAAGGTCCCAAAGACCCAGGGACCATCCCCAGTCCAATCAGGATGCCCCCGAGCGGTTGCAGGAGCCACCACTGCCTGAGATAAGCAGCCATGGGACTATCCCCTGGTCGGAGGAGACTCCTCTAGACTCTAGCCAGGTTGATGCAACTACCACAAAGGAGTCTTTGGGAGTACCAGACTGGAGGACAAACTCCACCTTACCATCCAAGGAATCAACGCTGTTATCCTCTGCTATGTGAGAACTGTTCCCTCCAGATTTACTGACTATGTCCAGATACATGTATGAACATTGGTGTATGTAGTATGTATTAGGAGGGTGTTTCTTTCGCGGAAGGTGGGGGGTGGTGTTTATGGGTGTGGTCTTATAGAGCGCACGTGATTCATTAGTTAGTGTTCCTATCTGTGTGCGTTGCATTGTGCAGTGTAATTGTTGAGTTCTGACATATCTGTTTGCATCAGCTACCCGCTGTCTGCGTTCGACCCGCGTCCAGATAACATTACTTGACCAGAACACCAGACACATGCAAGTGACAAGGGGTGCGGTCAATTGCAATGCAAACGTCCCCCCTCACCACCACTAAGTGGTGTAACTTTGCTTATTAACACACTGCGATTTAGGCAACACACGTGCACTAGGCGGTGCGTGTAGGGGGCACGTTACCTTGACACTCCATTTTCATTCCAGACCTTGTCTTGGGTCTTGTTCGTAAAATCATCGCGCGACTCGTCCAGGTCAACAGCGGTGTCCTGTACGATATAGTTTATAAAATAAATAAATAAATAAATATTTCACAACGAACCATTTTGTTTGTCTGGTATTAATGCCACCCCAATACTGTAGTGACGTAATTGCGTGTTACAATCAACACTCGAACTCGACGCAGCAACACCGAGCTGAACTACTAGAGAAGGGACGTTGATAGTTGTATTATCGTTCACGTAACAACATGGTAAGACGATAATCGTAGGATGCGTTCGTAGCCTGTGTTGCCTTGCGAAGTGTGTTTCTAATTAATGCGCACAACTCAAAGTCTGTCGGCATTGTGTATAACTTTGCTATAGTTGCTATAGTATTTGCAGAATTTCGCGACTTGGTGCGTATTATCCAAATATATATTTATATATCTTAATACCTATTCCAGGGCCAGAAACAACCAGGTGGGTTTCCTCCAGGAGCGGGCAGGGATGGTGGAAACAAGAAGAATGAAGTAAGAAATTATAACGGAAGCTCGAACACGAACTGTCTTTACAGCCTGCTGTGTTTTTAGAACATCATACTATCGCTCTCTCTCTCTCTCTCTCTCTCTCTCTCTCTCTCTCTCTCTCTCTCTCTCTCTCTCTCTCTCTCTCTCTCTCTCTCTCTCTCTCTCTCTCATTCCTCTCTCTCCCTCTTTCTCCCTCCTCATTCTCACCCTATTGCAGGAAAAGAAGCGTAAACACGAGGCGCCAATGCCCACAAGGGTTGGGAAGAAGAAAAAGTCCAGAGGGCCTGAGGCTGCCAACAAGTTACCACAAGGTGAGTGTGGCATTATAATTTTTTTAAATTCCTACATCCGTTAGACAAAACCCAATTAGTATCCGCATGGTCTCACATGTCAGGGCTTTCTCTTTAGGTTCCATATTAATATTAGTTATATCAGGTAAGGGTTTGACATAGCTATAGATGGCTCCTGCTTTCTCAACATCTTGCTTCATCCTGGTAGCCATAACCAGTAGAGAATCTAAATAAGAGAGAGGTCTAGTTGTAACTACATACATGATTCAGTGTATAGAGTATAACATTCCAAAATGGTCCTGACACAATGTTAGGCCATTAGAATATTTGATCTGACATGTTTATGAAATTGGTCAGTCATTCTACATGTACATGTATTATCTATAAGTGCGGGTAAAATCACTAGGTTATCCTAGCGTTTGCGGCGTTTTTCTTTTTAATGATTGTCATGTTCATATATGTAAGGTTCAGCAAAGGTTATTCAAGCTACATAAATGTCACAGCTATCTTTTGAAAAAGCGCGCGCAGCTTAGGTTCTAGCACTAGGCACTCTTTCCATCGATCAGCGCTATAGTAACCACGTATACTTTTGGCGCTAGGTTTTGCGTACATGTAGCAATGGTAAACATGCCCTATTGCACATCTGGCAAATATTTTACTCCCTGGTACAATGGGCGCCACCTTAGATTGAAAGATTGGTGGAAGCTTTCTGACTCCTCAGAAAACCTAGTGAATGCTACATGTACAGTGTAGGTTAAACTAGTGTCAGGCACTTATTCAATGAGGCAAGTCATTTCTTATATTTTGCTCTGTACATGTACAAATCGATTCTGTTAGCAATGAGCACATGTACATACATGTATGTATGTCTGTACATGTAGTTTTTGTAACCACTATTATGCTGCTGATAGCAAGACCAGACATTCTAATACAATGTGCATGTATTACAATGTGACAGGTTCTTTGTTACCATAAAGTAAAAAGAAATTTTTGTATGCCTTATTGCACATGTATGTAAATTTTCATTGAACACTTTGAAAACGTTTACCTACATGTAGCATCAAGAGTTTTTGACTAAAATGTTTGAATTTAACAGTGCTGTGTACAAGATCTGTTTTTTCATACATGTGCAACTGTTCAGTGTACTTGTACAGGGTATGTTACACCTGTATATTTCCCCTCGTAGTCACACCATACACACGGTGTCGGTTGAAGCTTTTGAAGATGGAGCGTATTAAGGACTTCTTGGTGATGGAAGAGGAGTTGATCCAGAACCAGGGAAGGCTCAAACCTCAGGAGCAGAGGAATGAGGTGTGTTGGGTTTTATAGTTGTATTGTTTTGGAATAAGGAGTAAAATTTTATCACAGTTAGCTCTAAAAAATGTTTAGGTCATTAGAATCACTTATATTTTCACTCAGTTGTTGTATTTAATATGTATGTATAGGAGGAAAGGTCAAAGGTTGACGACCTGCGGGGTACACCAATGGCAGTTGGCACACTGGAGGAAGTGATTGATGACAACCATGTCATAGTGTCCACATCTGTCGGATCAGAGTACTACGTCAACATACTGTCATTTGTGGACAACGATCTGATCGAACCAGGGTGTACAGTACTTCTTCACAATAAGGTGACCACATGTACATGTACATCTCCCTGTCACTTTTTGGTTGAGGAGGTTGTATTTATGTATGCACAAGTGTGTAATTATTTTCGTTACATGAATGTTCTGTAGTTGTACATGTTCAATGTGTGTACACTCTACTTTGTATGGTGTGCATGTACAGTACATGTAAGTGATTGTGTTATACATATAGCAAATTAAAACGTACATGAACCATGATCTAACTTATTAAATGTGGAATACCAAATTAAATTCCAGTCGAACATGTAATTCATGTTTTTTGATACATATAAAAGTGCACATGTACATGTATATGTTCACAATGTATGTAAGCTAGTGTGGTCTAAATATATTGTTTATAGAGCATTTGCAGTCAAAACATTGCTCATTCCCATTTTAACATGTCTGGTAAAACTACATGTACATGTTCAGTAGCAGTACATGTATTCCACACTGCAGACCTCTTAAAGGCATTCTTACCCTCTCTTCTGGTGTGCTGTAGTTCCATGCTGTTGTTGGAGTGCTCCTGGAGGACACAGACCCAATGGTTTCTGTCATGAAGTTGGAGAAGGCGCCCGAGGAGACGTATGCAGACATTGGAGGTTTGGACCAGCAGATCCAGGAGATCAAGGTACTGCACATGTTCTGCTGTCGGGCTAGTCAGTGCACATGTACTGCTGTGGGGCTAGTCAGTGTACATGTGCTGATGTGGGGCTAGTCAGTGTGATGTGTGGCTAGTCAGTGTACATGTACTGCTGTGGGGCTAGTCAGTGTACATGTACTGCTGTGGGACTAGTCAGTGTACATGTGCTGATGTGGGGCTAGTCAGTGTGATGTGTGGCTAGTCAGTGTACATGTACTGCTGTGTGGCTAGTCAGTGTACATGTACATGTACTGCTGTGGGGCTAGTCAGTGTACATGTACTGCTGTGGGGCTAGTCAGTGTACATGTGCTGATGTGGGGCTAGTCAGTGTGATGTGTGGCTAGTCAGTGTACATGTACTGCTGTGGGGCTAGTCAGTGTACATGTACTGCTGTGGGGCTAGTCACTGTACATGTACTGCTGTGGGGCTAGTCAGTGTACATGTACTGCTGTGGGGCTAGTCAGTGTACATGTACTGCTGTGGGGCTAGTCAGTGTACATGTGCTGATGTGGGGCTAGTCAGTGTGATGTGTGGCTAGTCAGTGTACATGTACTGCTGTGTGGCTAGTCAGTGTACATGTACATGTACTGCTGTGGGGCTAGTCAGTGTACATGTACTGCTGTGGGGCTAGTCAGTGTACATGTGCTGATGTGGGGCTAGTCAGTGTGATGTGTGGCTAGTCAGTGTACATGTACTGCTGTGGGGCTAGTCAGTGTACATGTACTGCTGTGGGGCTAGTCACTGTACATGTACTGCTGTGGGGCTAGTCAGTGTACATGTACTGCTGTGGGGCTAGTCAGTGTACATGTACTGCTGTGGGGCTAGTCTCTGTACATGTACTGCTGTGGGGCTAGTCAGTGTTCATGTACTGCTGTGTGGCTAGTCAGTGTACATGTACATGTACTGCTGTGGGGCTAGTCAGTGTACATGTACTGCTGTGGGGCTAGTCAGTGTACATGTACTGCTGTGGGGCTAGTCAGTGTACATGTACTGCTGTGGGGCTAGTCTCTGTACATGTACTGCTGTGGGGCTAGTCAGTGTTCATGTACTGCTGTGTGGCTAGTCAGTGTACATGTACATGTACTGCTGTGGGGCTAGTCAATGTACATGTACTGCTGTGGGGCTAGTCAGTGTACATGTACTGCTGTGGGGCTAGTCAGTGTACATGTACTGCTGTGGGGCTAGTCAGTGTACATGTACTGCTGTGGGGCTAGTCAGTGTACATGTACTGCTGTGTGGCTAGTCAGTGTACATTTACTGCTGTGGGGCTAGTCAGTGTACATGTACTGCTGTGTGGCTAGTCAGTGTACATGTACTGCTGTGGGGCTAGTCACTGTACATGTACTGCTGTGGGGCTAGTCAGTGTACATGTACTGCTGTGGGGCTAGTCAGTGTACATGTACTGCTGTGGGGCTAGTCACTGTACATGTACTGCTGTGTGGCTAGTCAGTGTACATGTACTGCTGTGGGGCTAGTCAGTGTACATTTACTGCTGTGTGGCTAGTCAGTGTACATGTACTGCTGTGGGGCTAGTCAGTGTACATGTACTGCTGTGGGGCTAGTCAGTGTACATGTACTGCTGTGTGGCTAGTCAGTGTACATTTACTGCTGTGGGGCTAGTCAGTGTACATGTACTGCTGTGGGGCTAGTCAGTGTACATGTACTGCTGTGGGGCTAGTCAGTGTACATGTACTGCTGTGGGGCTAGTCAGTGTACATGTACTGCTGTGGGGCTAGTCAGTGTACATGTACTGCTGTGGGGCTAGTCAATGTACATGTACTGCTGTGGGGCTAGTCAGTGTACATGTACTGCTGTGGGGCTAGTCAGTGTACATGTACTGCTGTGGGGCTAGTCAATGTACATGTACTGCTGTGGGGCTAGTCAATGTACATGTACTGCTGTGGGGCTAGTCAATGTACATGTACTGCTGTGGGGCTAGTCTCTGTACATGTACTGCTGTGGGGCTAGTCAGTGTACATGTACTGCTGTGGGGCTAGTCAGTGTACATGTACTGCTGTGGGGCTAGTCAGTGTACATGTACTGCTGTGGGGCTAGTCAATGTACATGTACTGCTGTGGGGCTAGTCAGTGTACATGTACTGCTGTGGGGGCCAGTCAGTGCACATGTACTGCTGTGGGGCTAGTCAGTGTACATGTACTGCTGTGGGGCTAGTCAGTGTACATGTACTGCTGTGGGGCTAGTCAGTGTACATGTACTGCTGTGGGGCTAGTCAATGTACATGTACTGCTGTGGGGCTAGTCAGTGTTCATGTACTGCTGTGTGGCTAGTCAGTGTACATGTACATGTACTGCTGTGGGGCTAGTCAGTGTACATGTACTGCTGTGGGGCTAGTCAGTGCACATGTACTGCTGTGGGGCTAGTCAGTGTACATGTACTGCTGTGGGGCTAGTCAGTGTACATGTACTGCTGTGGGGCTAGTCAATGTACATGTACTGCTGTGGGGCTAGTCAGTGTTCATGTACTGCTGTGTGGCCAGTCAGTGTACATGTACTGCTGTGGGGCTAGTCAGTGTACATGTACTGCTGTGGGGCTAGTCAGTGTACATTTCACACCTTATAAATACTGCATCGCATTTTGCGATGCAGTATTTATAAGGTGTGAAACAACTTTAAAAATTTGTCGCAGAAAACTGTGATGCAAAGTTTTATTGTTTTTTAATACACCATCACAGTATCGATCCACCTATGCTTACAGACACATGCTACGCGAAGAGAGTGTATGTACGGTACAAAAGAAGACACGCTGATTAATATATGGCTTCCACGACGTTGCAATAATTTCATCAGTGTGATTGTACAGACTCACGTGATATCGACACTTTACTATGCAACTGACCTGAGTTGCTGATCAATTTAGACTTTGCATTGCAAAATTGCTATGCAATTTTTAAAAAGTAAATTATTCCCTGGTGTGCATGTACATGTATGTGTGTTAAGTATGGTACATGTACTAGCTGAGCAAGGCTTGGCTATCGGTGGGGGGAGAAGGAGAAGCTAAGTACACACTACATGTAAGTGTGTTACACTGTATGGAATGCATGTTGTGGTGCACCATCCACACATGCGATCACATTGTTGCCAGAGGTAGAGAGATTAAAGGGGACTAAATCCTTTGCTGTGTGCAACTGATAATGTGCTGTGTTCTTTATTAGAGGGAGTGGTCAAAATTTCAGGTGCTTAGTTTTTGAACTATCATGAAAATGTGGCATTGTGATTACAGGCTGGTTAAGTACTGTACGCTTGAATGCAAGGAAATGCAGTGTCATTAAAGAGCATTGCATTCAATTGGAACTTTACAAAATCTATATGTTGGCGTGGTTTGCACGTATACTGTACTGTAACTGTACTTTATACTCATGCAGGAATCAGTGGAGCTTCCATTAACTCACCCAGAGTACTACGAAGAGATGGGTATCAAGCCTCCTAAGGGAGTCATACTGTATGGGTCGCCTGGGACAGGTATGTGATTCAGGCCTTGTACATTTTGTAGTGTAGTGTATATACATGTACAATAATACATCTACACACGTGTATTCTGTTGACTTTGCTGTTGTGTAGGGAAAACTCTTCTTGCCAAAGCTGTGGCCAACCAAACATCAGCAACCTTCTTGAGGGTTTGTGGGTCAGAGCTGATTCAGAAGTATTTGGTAAGCCCTTGGGGTGGTTGTATTTAATTTTTTTAACACAAACTGGTACAGTACACCTTTTGTGCAAGTAATTTTACCTGCATGTAACTAACCATATCATAAATGGAGATGCATGTAAATGTTGATACATGTCTATCAGTTACATGTACATGTACTTGGTGCATTGTAATGATTTGCATCCAGATAAATCATGTTTGCTTGTAACAGTTGGTTTAATTACCACACTTGTGCATATTTGTAGTATTGTTTCTTCTGTTCCCTGGTGGTCTTTTATTAGGGTGATGGGCCTAAGCTTGTTCGTGAACTATTTCGTGTTGCAGAGGAGCATGCTCCTTCCATTGTGTTCATTGATGAGATAGACGCCATTGGCACAAAGCGGTAAGCAGGCACACACATACATGTATAAAGGACTTGGGATTTCAGGAAAGCAATTACATGTACATGTACATGTACACAAATAGTGGACCACTAGTCCAGTGTACAAAATGATAAGTACATGTACAATAAAGCTTCACCTACCATAGCACACAAACCTTTAGTGTTAGCATGTGATGCTTCTCCGTACTGGTTAGGGGCTGTTCTCTCACATTTATGGGTGATGGTTCAGAGAAGCCCAATGGATTTGCGTCACGTATCCCCAGCTGAGAAAGGATATACAAATACTGCTCACCCACTAGTGTACATGTATATTAAACTCGCACGTGAGCTCATCGTGAGTGAGGGAATGAAGCATTTGCAGTGGTGATATTTACAGCATGACCGGGCATAGCTACATGTACGTCGTTTGTGTAAACACAGTTTGAGTCTATGGAGGTAGTACCGTATGGCACATTTGCGTGCAATGGGGCGAGCGATACAGGTAGATGTAAATATTCACATGTTTACATTTTCACAGAAAAGGTAAACATGCATACTTTATGCGTTAATAGCATACACCCAATAGTTGGTGTTAAACACTTTGTAGGGGGTGTGGATTCTCATTTACATGTACACTGTAAATAAGACCAGTAATTCTAGTTCATGCATTCCCAGGGAGTTCATGTTGAATTATTGCAGCTTGTCTGCATGCACACCACCTGGTGGGATACGTGTATGTGCAGTAAGCACGTATGCACCAACTACAGTACCAGTCATGATAAAAGTCACTTAGTGCAACGATCGTAGCACTGTGCAGTCTTTTAAAAACACAAAGATAAAACAATGATCTTTCTGACATGTATGTGCGTGTTAACTAATTCCCAGAAGTGCTCAACTCCATTTACACCGATTTTATAGTAACACATGCGGTTAAAAAACGATGATGTTGCGTAGATCGCTGAAAGAATTGAGCAAAGTAATTCTAACGTAAGCTTTTAAAACTGAAGAAGTGCGTTCGTTCCATGAACCGTTTTACTAAATACCATTAAGTCATTATGCCTCCGTCCCCTGCGCTCGCTTCGACCGCTACATGTACTTCTTCTGTACGTCTCCTCTTTGAGTTCCCAAAAAACCTCCTCCCTTTGAAGGGATATGTGGATGATATCATAATAATAGATGAGCCCACTTTTATTTTTAGCCACACTTAATCGAACTGACCACTGTTGCGAAACATCCATCCAAGCGATGTTCTACAACCTATCAAGCGATGTGAACGTTTTTAAAAACGCATCTAAACTGCTAGCAATTAACAACTTTTGTATATGAAGTATAGCTATGATGCCAAAAGTAAACGAAACCAGAAGCCATATCTTAGTGCACTGACCGTTGCACAAAAACGAAGTGTGACTGTTATTTTGGCCGCTACTGTACTAAAGACCTTTCGCAGCCAGGTTAGGGGCCGTTCATAAATTACGTCACACTATTTTTGGCCATTATGACCCCCCCCCCCCCCCCCCCCCCCCCCCCCCCCCCAATCTTTACACATTATCCCATACTGATATATACATCGTCACACTGGCTGATACCCCCCCCCCCCCCCATCCCACCCCCCCTTCAGTGTTACGAACATGTAATCTATGAACGGCCCCTTAGCATAGAATTAGCAGCAGTTTTAGTTTTTACATGTATGAGGGTCAACCACCTGACCACCTGTTAGGTGGTATGCATTTCAGATATCAGATTCAAGAGATCATACAGTGGATACAATGACTAGTCTAGGTGCATGTACATGTACATGTAGTCATCAACGTGTGCATGGAGCGTTTGGACACAAATCAAACCATTAGCTTCACGATGCAGTAGTCGATAGTGGTGACATCACACATGTACATGTATTTACACTAATTACCAATTATCCGCACGACTCACATTTAAGATGCACTTGCACAATGTGTGCCAGTTGTGAGTGAGTGGAGTGCAGGTCCAGCACACATGGGAGGTCCTGTCTGTACCTCACCTGTATTGCAATAATGATTTGTATTCTTGTGCATTTACAGTTATGACAGCCACTCTGGGGGTGAAAGGGAAATTCAGCGTACTATGTTAGAGCTCTTGAACCAGCTGGATGGCTTTGACTCCCGTGGAGATGTGAAGGTATGGTACCCTGTAATGTTATTATTGAGCAGCTGCATTTGTAACTCTGGTTTAATGTTACTGTGCATGTACATGTAGGTCATCATGGCAACTAACCGTATTGAAACATTGGATCCAGCTTTAATTCGACCAGGTATGTGTGCATGTACATTATGGACCATTCTAAGATTGCATAACATGTGCACTGAATCTTTTATGTACTGTAGGGGTCATTCCACATCGATTGGGCCCTCTTTTTTTGCACAATATGAGTTACTATAAATTTCCAATTCTCCTTATAGATACGAACACTTTCACTTAATATATGTATACCACAAACCTCTTCGTTATTAAAATATTGATTGCTGAATATTTAATTGCCATAATGACCTTTCATACTTTGCATTGATTTACCTACTTCCTGGTGAGAATATATCTCATTTTTGATTTAACTAAAGACAGGCATGACACTGAACTGTTTGATGACCTTAAACTTATTTATAGATGTTGACAGGGTTGGCCATTATCATTAAGTATTGGTGAAATTTCTATGTTTTGTGAAGTTCATTATTTCAAAATGACACCAAAACGGAAGGGTTGCTAGTTTGTATCAGGATCACCTTTGTTCCCAAATCTGGTTTAGGGCCAATTAAGGGTGTGGCCATTACAACTTGCTAAACTCCTGACTTCATCTGTTCATCACAACAGTGTTGGTTTTAAAATATTCATAGTTGACCAGAAAGTTTACTTAATGAAACACCCTACGCAAGCGCTGCATAGGGTGTTTCGTTAAGTAAACTTTCTGGTCAACTGAACCAACACTGTTGTGATGAGCAAGTTGTAATGGCCACACCCTTAATTGGCCCAAAACCAGATTTGGTAACAAAGGTGATCCTGATACAAACTAGCAACCCTTCCGTTTTGGTGTCATTTTGAAATAATGAACTTCACAAAACATAGAAATTTCACCAATACTTAGTGATAATGGCCAACCCTGTCAACGTCTATGAATAATTTTAAGTTCATTAAACAGTTTAGTGTCATCTTTAGTTAAATCAAAAATGAGATATATTCTCCCCAGGAAGGAGGTAAATCAATGCAAAGTATGAAAGGTCATTATAGTAATTAAATATTCAGTGCTCGATATTTTAATAACAAACAGGTTTGTGGTATACATATATATAGTGAAAGTGTTCATACCTATAAGGAGAATTGGAAATTTATAGTAACTCATATTGTGCAAAAAAAGAGGGCCCAATCGATGTGGAATGACCCGTTACAGTGTGTGTGTGTATGTGTGTGCGTGTGTGTGTGTGTGTGTGTTTGTGTGTGTGTGTGTGTACTTGTGTGTATATGCATGTACATGTACATCTGCATGTACAATGCACATTCTGGGTTCAATCAGGTACGTACATGTAGATATATACTTTTGAAGGCATGCTGTGTGCACTTTTAAAATTGTAACTACATGTACATGTATTTGTTACAATATAGTGTGCTTGCTTTATAGAAAGTGTACATGTAGAACCAGATTATTGGAGTCAGCATGATACATGTACAGTAGTATTGAAAACAACAAAAAGTGTGGTTTATGAAAAGTGTGGTTATGCATGTCAATAGTACATGTACACTTTAATTGCACATGTAGTGCTCAAGGTACAGGTACATTAAGTCAGAATGCCTATGGTATGGTGCGCATGTCCTGCCCCACTGTAGAATCGCAAGTGTGTATACATATATGTACATGTAAATGTATGTGCATGTACATTGAGAGTCTCTTGCTAAAAAATTATTCATTTTTTAGAACAACCACTTGTATGTTTGTATATGTATATGACTAACACTGGCATGTGATTTGCACCTTCTGCTGAGCCACTAAGAATTTCATTAGCTATTCGGTTCAAGCATCAGTATTATTGTACTGGTTTTTTAACCATACATGTATTAACTGGTGTGTGTGTTGTCTTGTACAGGGCGTATTGACAGGAAAATAGAATTTCCACTGCCCGACGAAAAAACACGACGTAGAATATTCCAGATCCACACTAGTAAAATGACTCTTGCCAGCGACCTGGACCTAGAAGAATACATTACGGCTAAAGACGACCTTTCTGGAGCAGATATAAAGGTATGTACTTTGACGTGCATGTCAGTTTGTATGCTGCGCTCAGTACTCTTTTGGTATTACAACCAGGGGATGTGCAAAATGTTATGTTTTGTTTTGTTCAAAATCACTTTATGCGCATTTAAATGCAATATGTAAGCATAATGGATGTGTAGTTCATAGGCCAATTTCAATTATTGCGTATAAGCACTAAATGATCCAACCACATTAGAGCATGATTGTTTGTACGGAACGCGTTTCTGCGGTACATTATATCGTCGCATTAAAATCTGTTCAGCGTCATGTGCAATGTACTAAAGAAGAATTACAACGTGTAATATTATGTACTATTACATGTCTCCACAACCAGCCCTCCCATTAGTCCCAACTTCATACATGTATATGTATATGCCAATCTCATGATGTCTACAGATATTACCTCACCTGGGAACCCCTGTTTCTACCCTATCCTTATCGATCTACATGCTGCCATGTTGTTCACATCCTGAGTTTCCACGCTTGTATCTTTATCCATCTATACATGCACTTACATTTAACAACTGCATGTAGGCTACGCCTCCATATTTAGATGGGAGCATATTTTTCTGTCTAAATTCGTTCCTCAAAGGACAGAAAATTGTATACACTCACGTAACATCACATGAGTGTATTCGCATTAGTACACTACAGCAATGCTACGTGATTTACATGTAAGCTGTATTGCCGGAAACAAGCAACCACAGTAACATCACATGATCATGCTAGCTCTTCTAATATAACAACTTATTTATGCCGACTAGTTCAATTTGCATGAGCGTACGCGGGGGGTCGATGGGTTCGAACGACCCCCTCTCCCTCCCCAAAACTAGGTCACCTTCACCATTGAGTAAATATACAGTACAGGGGCGGACAATACAGGGCCTAAAGCGTACAGCACCCCCCACCAAAACCACCACCAGCACCCACAGCTTTTCGTATCGCAGGTCCCCCTTCTCGATGATCATGTATCCGCCTCTGCCATATGATGTACATGTATGTATGTTATTGTAAGGTCACCTATTAACTAATTCGACCCACCCCCCTTCCTGGAGGCTGCGTACCCCCATGATTTGCAGTTGTACTGTTAAGCAATATGGTGACGTGTAACACAACTGAATATTCTCGGCTTGTTTGGTTCTGCGCATATGAGTTCAAAAGGTACAATTGTGTTTGCAATTGCAGTATTGAAGACGGTAATGGTGGCTATGATAGCGACAAGTAATGATGGTGAAAATAACAAATTTAGAATGCCAGAGCCGTTCTCCGAAGAGTGTGGAACCGTACCTGTCTGTGTTTGATTTGTAATTCATGTTATACAATAATAAAACTTTACAAAATAATTTAAGAAACAAAAATTTGTAATATGTGCTAGGTCCCTTTTCGTTAACTCCATCCCATATAATGGTATATTAATACTGTAGTATTTTGTTCAAAAAGGGGATTGCCCAATCACAGAGCACATGACATCAGTAATTTTGTAAATTGTGTAATTGACATCAGTAATTGAGTTAAAAAGGTGTCTTGACACCTCGCCCCTTTATGGAATGATCATTTACATTATTAGCTCAGGGAGACGATTGAATTAAGTACATGTACAAACCTGTGTACATGTACACATGTAATGGCACTCACCCACTACCATACATGTACATATGGCTACACACATACTGCCGCACATACAGTATTTAATTATACAATTTTTCCGTACCAGATTCGGAACGTAGTCCAATTATGGTTTGTGTCCTATCGGAGTACACTTCCAAAATAGGACAGTAAGTCAGTAACATACATGTACATGTACATGTACATGTACATGTACATGTACATGTACTTTTTTTCTTTCGCTTCCAGGCATACAATTCAGGGTTTCTCATTTTAGTTAGTCGTGTAATTGGCACGCGTGGTAGTTGGGCTACACCTAAAGCTTCTACATGTATCTATTACTAGAGGTAATATACATGTAGTAGCTAATACTACTACATGTAATCAACTACACAACTAGCCTGCATGCCTGTACCTTTCGAGTTGTTAGTCGGGCTATCTTGATCTTACGCGCACGCACATTGATTGCTTCCTCTGCTGTTTAAAACAACTTAACATTAAGAGGGTCAGTGGGTGTGGTCGGTGAGTGAGAAGCTATATACTCGGTCCTCTGTTGGTGTGGTCAGTGAGTGAGAAGCTGTAGGGTTAATGTACTATGCGGCTCAGAGAGTCCTCCATGGGTGTGGTTAGTGATTGAGAAACATGTGCGGTTAATGTCCTCTAAGGCTAAGAGGGTCAGTGAGTGAGAAGCTGTGGGGTTAATGTGCTCTAAGGCTAACAGGGTCCTTGTGGGTGTGGTCAAGTGAATGAGGAGGTGTAGAGTGGGATGCTTTTGTATAAGTGCAGCTGTAGTGATGTTTATAAACCAGAGGTGTACATGTTGTGTTGAATCCCATATATGGGAGGGCCTAGTCCATCCCTCCTCCCCTTTTAAAAAGCTTAGTGCAGCCACATGTACATGTATGAGTGCTCCCTCCTTTCTGTAAGGCTTAGTTCCTCTAAACGTTCCCATTCAGTACTGTACCTGATGTGTTCAGCTCCTACCAACCCTCTCCACCAGAGGCAATGATCCCCTCCCACTTGAAAGGTGATAGCATTTATAATATTAGTGCTATAGTCAGTAGTGTTGTATTTTAAGACCACGTAGAACTAAGGCAAACCAGAAACCATATCTGACTGGCACTGGGCAACAATTTAATTTGCAAGTCAACTGCAGTTCCCTTTTCTCTGCCTCGATCGATTCCGTTTATGAATGAACTAGTTTGCTTGTTGCAGCTTTGCTTGCAGTACATATCCCGTTTGAAGCAGTTGCTCAGGCCAAATTGTATTTTCCAACGTTAATCATAACGCCTAACTGCAAACTAATAACAATGCGTAACAGCTGCTAAACCGCGCCTATTGCGTAACAGTTGCCCGTATACTATTGGCTGCTATAAAAATCCCACGAATAAAAGTTAATACAACATCCTTCGATAGAATTTTACTCCCTGCTAGGAAGAAGAAAAAAAGGATGAAGGGGGAAAAAATCGACCTCAACAGGATTCAAACCCATGTCTCCACCGAAGGGGAAAAAAATCGACCTCACCAGGATTCGAACCCACAAAACGTGCTTCACACACACACACACACACGCACACACACACACACACACACACACACACACACACACACACACACACACACACACACATACATACACACACACACACGGACACTCCACCGTTTTATATATATAATAATGAATGGTATCTGACAATGACTGAGCTAAGAATAGCTGGTAGGCTGTAGCAGCACCATAATCTCCGGAGCTCTGTGACCTTGCTGTTTATGTGTAAGGGGGTTTGCTGTTTTACATGCACTCTGTACACCATTATGCAGAGGGTCGCGTGAATTCAAACATTTTGCAGTATTTATACATGTATGTGCAGCTTACAACTGTACTATATGATACACGGAGTTTTTTCAACTGTACTACGGTATAGAAAACAATCGCGTGATGGAGCACAATCGTAGTACAAATGTGGTCTGGAATGATGTTGTACTGTAGTCGTCTTTGTTAAATGCTTCGCCTTTAGCCAACAAAGCTCACCTTTTTCTGCATCGACTTCCATGTCCTTTTTGATATGGTGATACGCAAGGCATGTATAGTAATTAGCATATGGCATTATTGCACTACAGTACTATGTACTATGTCATTGGAAGGCCTCATTTCTATGCTAACGGCACGTATTTTGATGCATGGGCACACTGTTTTATACGAAGCTTCTGCCTGCTGCAGAGTAGTTTCTCCAGAAGTGCTTTCGCTATCTCTGAAGAAGAGAGCCCTAAGGAACTGCTGCTTAATGTACCAATACCCCATCCAAAAATAATTTCTCGTGTTTTAATCTTAAGAACTCAAGTGATAACCGCAAATGTATGTTATTTCCCTCTGTTGAAAAGGTCACTGAAGCATTGAAGTTATCACCTCACTCACATAATCTTTGTCTTGGTTTCATGTTAACCATATTTCAAGAAACTTGTAATAACCTTCAAAAAATAAATAATATTTGATTTTTAATGTGCATCTTGGCACAGCAGTGTGATTGGCATGTAGTTTTAAGCCGCTTTCGCACTAGACACCTCAAATCGCATCGAACCACATCGATCTAGATCGATCGGGCTCCGATGTGGTTTAGGTCGAGTCCGCACTAGGAATTTAATATTCATAGCAAACCGGATCGAGTCTGTTTGTACTGCAAGTTAAAATGGAATCCGCTGTTCAGCTTTGCTGGTTTGCGTTCGTGGAACTATGCATAACGCACCGTAGGAATAGGCTAACAAGGGCGCGAATAAGATACCAACGTCGTTTGATCAGAGATAGGAGGCACGTTGAGGCACTCCATACTCGTTGTGCAGCCGTGCGATCTTTTGGTAAATTGATTTATTGCGGCTGACACCATCGAGTTGGAGTTAGACGTCAGCCGCCCACCATATGTACGGATCTCTTCCATACCCCAGGCACCCATCTTTATTAATAGTATTTTCATGCCCAAACCGCTAAACCGCAATTCGATCCAGTTTGCTGAAGCCGGAAGCGCCTTTAGTACACCATGCTATGATGTTTAATATAATGGTTAGCCCTAGTACAGTAATTAGTATGTTCATTATGTGGTGAATTGCATGTAGTAGGATTGTCCTTACCTGTGGTGCCCAGTACTAAGGTTGCTATACAATAAGTACATGTTCATGAGGATTTTCATTCTCATGGTGTGAGCGGTGCTCCGCAGTGTTTGCAAATAGTCCATCACTCCTGTTTAATTGTATAGCATTCTGTGCTATAAAACATGATTACCATGTACAATTACATTACACAAATCAAAAGCTTCACATTGATGCCAAACAAATCCTTGCCATGGAGCATGCATGATGTTGGCCTCGTCCCCAGGCCGTCAATTAAAGTTTGGGAAAAAGACGGCCTGGTCTCCATTGCAACTCCGTAGTGCGCATGCACTGGCCATTACCAGAAAAAGTGGTAATCGTATATTTTGCTTGTAAACCTTTCCGTAAACTAACTCGTTACCGGTCTGCCTCATTCTAAGTGCCAGGCTTTTTCAATTAAAAACACATCGCGCCCGTGCATAAAATACATAGCTACGCGTAGTATGTGCAATACAATGTGTAGGAGACACAACACTGCCACTAATCCTGCAAGACTATGACGTCGTTGCCATACTACGCGTAGCTATGTATTTTGTGCACGTGCGCGATGTGTTTTTAATTGAAAAAGCCTGGCACTTAGAACGAGGAAGACGGGTAACGAGTTTGTTTACGGAAAGGTTTACAAGCAAAATATACGATTACCACTTTTTTTGGTAATGGCCAGCGCATGCGCACTAACGGAATTGCAATGGAGACCAGGCCGTCTTTTTTCTTAAACTTTAATTGACGGCCTGGGGACGAGGCAAGCATGATGTATGATGAAATCAGCATTTCATCACTTAATCATAGATTGTCAGTCCTTAAACCATTTTATCAAAGTGTTAAACCCGTTTATAACTATTTCAGTGCAATTCTATGCCTCTAAATGAAGGCATATTTATATTAAAAAGCTATACTTCAGCTGCAAATCTCATTAGTTCGGAGCGCCAGAGGTTGTTTTTTCACCTTTGCTGTTCGTTACCCCTGTGTTTATATAACTTCGTATGCTGGTGAAGGCATATAGCCTATAAGCAATTGTAAATGTGTTTTTTGTTAAGTTGAAGCTTAAAAAAGAGCTACAGTATACAGCTGCGATATCTAGCTATAAGATAGTTACGTCTTTTTTGTGTGACATGGACGACTACATGTAGGCAAAAGTACAATGTAGGCAGTAGATAATATATAATTTATCTTAGGCATTAGAGACACGGTAGTTTCGACGGGTTTCGAAGGCCAAATCTGGGCTTATAACTCTTCTGACAATGCAAAATGGTGACACTCATGCTTGAAATTAGTCTGGATCAGTCAACGCTCGAAAGTGCGAGCGATGAGGTATAGGAAAAACTGTTAAACTGGGTTTAACAGCGAACGGTCAATCTATGATTAATGATGTAGATTCATTGCTTGTCTGGCTGGTCTTGGGCATTTCAAATGCATTGTTACATCCCATTAGATGAGTTTTATTGTGTTTGGTAGTAATCCAGCAGGACAATGGGACAAATAGTGTGTATGTATAATTTATATAGTGTATCCCTAGGAGTGTACTCCATGTTTTATATGTTATTTGTTATTTAGAATACAATAATAAATGTACGTGTTCTTACATTCATGTATTACACCTGTGGTGCCTTTTTTTCCATAGGCAATTTGCACTGAGTCAGGTCTGTTGGCGTTACGAGAGCGACGTATGAAAGTGACCAGTGAAGACTTCAGGAAGGCAAAGGATAATGTGTTGTATCGCAAGAATGAGGGGGCTCCTGAGGGGCTATACCTGTAACACTTGGAATTGCTATTAACCTGTTAATGTCTGTTACCTGGTGTAATGATCGTATTCAGTTTACCAAATAATATCTCACCATTAGGACGTTCTATGGGAAAATGTGTCTATGCCATAAAATGAAATATTAACGCTATCGGGCTTTTATCTTTAGCATAACATACACATGTACAGCACCATTACTGTATGTCAAAATCCATTTTTGGTGTCTTGGGGTACTGACGTTGCAACGAGGGTTTAAACCACCACGTCTGCAAGTAGCGTCCAAATCTGTTCAACGTAGAAGGGTCCTGTCGCTATTGATTTCTTCTGGTGGGGATACAACTGTGCCAAGTAATTCCATGCATGTTTCCCGATCGTTTCGGGCCATGTAACCTGGCTTCGAGGACATTCCATAACTATGCCTCCGCCCATCTATAGCGATTTCGCTTAATTCTTTCAAACCCGTAGCGTTAATTAACGTCTGGTTCTGTTTACCTTGGCGTCTTCAACATAGGGAACAGAAGCGTGGATTCAGCTGCCATCAGCGTGCGCAACACGGTACGTAGAATAGCAAGAAATCGAGCGTTTTGGGTCTTTGGCACAGGGAAAATTCACGTCAATTCATGGTATGATTTTTCTAATGATTTTAGCTTTTGAAATCATGTGAAATCAGAATATGATCTTTCAGAGCGCGCATATAATCAACTTAAATTGATATCATTTTAAAATCATTCTCAAATCACTCAGAGATTATACCAGTGAAAAGGTTACACAATAGCTATATGTAGACCAGTGTGTTTTACTCACGAAGATAAGTAATAATGATGATGAATACAATTACCTTATTAACAGCTGCCTCGAAATTGTTTAATTTTAGTTACCTGTAGATCACTGTTATATTCTATTATCCCATACAGTATACAAGATATACTAACATACACAAACATTAGGGCAAACAAGCAAGACATTAATCATTATTTTTCTGCCTGCTGAGTGAGCAGGACAGATCAATGGCAGAGTCTAGTGCATGGGGAGCATACATGTGTGATGTGCCACGATGGTATGCATTTTACGAGGATGGCACCGGGATGCATAACCGAAAAAGGAGAACATAGAAGCGGAGCATGCAAAACGTGTAATTCAGGTGTGTCTGTAATTGTAGACAACACACTCGCGGACGTCCTCGCAAACAGTTGAAATTGCAATTGGCTAATAAAACCGTCATTATGCATTGTGCATGCTCCAGCTATGAGCATGGGCATATTTGGTGAGTCTGTTGTTCCTTGGAGCATTAGTACTGTCCACCCTGCTGCTCCTGCTGCCGCAGATACTGTTGTCCTTTCTCCTGCTGTCTCTGCTACTGTTCCCACAGCTGTCCCTGCTAATGTTCATACAGCTGGGGGCAATTGAAATAAAAGTCCACAGGGAAGAGGAAAAACACCTCTTGCCTCCTCTTCATTGGAACGCTACAGCTTTATATGAAAGTTGGGCGGGGGTGTGTAGGCCTCCTTGCACGACACCCATGCTCACACCAACACCACTCCCATCTTCCCACTCACACCACACCCATACTCAGGTACTACTTCACTATCATTATTACCCTTTAGATTACAATGGTAGGTAAAATAACAACCGTGCGATTTATAACACTTGATACTGTACCGTATATAACTTACTATTCCTTTCGCTATGTGCTTTCTCTTCGTTTCCAATTGATACGCATCTTATCGCACAGCTGGCATGTTAGTGAGTATGGCAGAAGTGGTCAAGCGCTAATAGCAAAAGTCGAACGCATATAGGAACACAAAACAAGTCATAGAATGACCGACCGTGACAATATAGTAGTCCGGATTACCGTAGCAGCACTGCCAATTCTCGACCATTTGAAGCGACATGAACGCGACGTTCCAAGCATTACGAAAATCGAGCGGAATGAGTTCAAATATCACAATCGGGATAGTAGAACCCCTTTCTGACTCACATGTAGAAGATTAGCTCCATTGTACGCGCCGTTTTGAAAAAAAGGCAACTGATACGCACGAATAATAAAATTCAATTTACAGCTCTGGCGGATGGCGTAATTATTGTAACAACATCCTGTTACGTCAAAGGGTGAACGATAATATTGTTATAATATGCCGTCATAGCTAATTAATATGTTGGTACCATGCATGAAATTAGTGAGTGTGTATAACTTTAAGTGGACTGGCGACTAAAGAAACAAAAACCCTCTGTGTCCCTAACGGTGAGGTCGCAAAACACAACTATAAGACAGACGTACTATGAGTATAGTGGACCTCATGTGTATGACACCTACGGGACACCTCCCCACCGTTGACCCCCTCTCTGGCCTTCACGCACATTGCTAATGTTCTACCCTGCTGACCACATGATGTAGTCTTTGAATGAAGTACTAGGGAAACACACATTCTAGAAAAGAAGCAGTCCTTCTATTGTCTAGGTATATCTCTCCAACACATGGAGAGACACTTCATCCATGTCAAAAGCATTCTGGTGGCAAGACACCTCAATTGCTTTGTTTATTAATGCAAGTACTAGTAGCTAACATTTTGTTACATTTGTAGAACCATTTTCCATCTCTCTGAGGGGTCTACACGGACCAATAATGATGCAGCTCTGATAAACTTTCAGGATGAGGTAAATAACAAATAAGATAACTTTAATGGGTTACATTTCTTTTTCAGTTGGTGAGTGTAGCAACCATATATTATGTTCATTTGTACAGAGGTATGATACCAGGACAGCATACTTATAGTAAGTGAAAAATGTGCTAAATGAGATGTGACAGTGACATGGCTAATTAATGGTACCAGATTGAGTGTACAGTTGTGATATTTCTAAGCCTGGACTTGAAAATGCTAATACAGAAATTTGAATCATTTTACATCACCAGCACTATTTTAACATTTCCGATTCAACGCAGCAATGTCCAGACTCGTAATTACTCATAATTAATGCGTAGCGTTGTGTTCGTTACCGCGCGGTTGGATTACATCACTGCACGTTCGAAATAGGCCTAACGGGTGACATTTATGGTCTGGGGCCGAAACTAACGCTTTGAACGCCAAGTGCAAATGATATACATGCATTCTCACATGACCATTATCTTTCTGCCAGAGTGCTGTGGGTTGTGATAATTACAAAAATCGCTTTGTACATGCAGGAGGGTGATCGATATAATAAAGATGCTCAAGTCATAAAAATTGCCTGATGGATCCCTGCAACGGAGAGGCACACAAATAAGAAACGATCACAGCGCATTAATTGAACACGGAAAACGGTGAGAACGTGGCGCGTATGTATGAACGATAACATTAGGGCACTCCCATAGACTGTCATACATTTTAACATCGCTTGCCCACCGTCCCCCACACTTTCCCCCTCATATATCCGCGGAAAATATATCCGGACGTTAATGCAATGTGACGTCAAAGGCAATGTGACGTCAAAGGCAAATGGTTCAATCCACGCATAAACCAACGTGTCACCTCTCCTCCAACAAAAGCATGTTAGTTTGTCGTGGAACTGTGGGATTCAACGATAACTGTGCATATAATTTTGAATAGCGCTGCAAATTATTACACCTAAACATACTAGTTGTAGTACAAACGTTTATAATTCTACCT
The DNA here is from genome assembly GCA_963681505.1 of Eunapius fragilis. NCBI lineage: Eukaryota > Metazoa > Porifera > Demospongiae > Spongillida > Spongillidae > Eunapius > Eunapius fragilis. Next base: position 5,732,118 of record OY811974.1, on the reverse strand, counting down.
CAAATCATCACGTCCTCCCCCCAAACAGGAAGTTCATGCATGGTTGCACAATTGCATGTATATTTTAAAGTACACTTTAACGTAAATCCATGCATTGTAAAAACAAAAACTCGGTTCTGAGCCTAGTATTATTTCAAAATGATGGCATGCTCAGATTTTTTTTTGAACCACTTTGTTATCTTCCTTTGTAGTACGGCAGTCGTCAGTTCAACTCCTTCATTTCTAAACAACCGGACCACTCCAGGCCTGGAGTGGAAAATGGTCGGCTATTTGAACATGTCCGATCCAACGCAACGATGTCCCGACTCGTGGCAAAACGTTACATCGCCTAATATAACAGCGTGTGGAAAGAAAAGCACAGCACCCAGCTGCGACTCATTGAAAATATCAACTTATGGAGCCAGCTATCAAACTGTGTGCGGGTGGTTTCGAGGTTACATGATAGGATCTCCTGATGGTTTCAATATACCACCAGGAAATAAAAGCATCGAAACCTACTACGTGGATGGTGTCTCAGTTACGTACGGGCTGCCCGGATGTAGGCATCATGTGTACACCTACGCTGCTGGCATCTTTGAAACAACAACAATAAGTGTTTGTCCTTGCGCAGGCGGAGCTACCCCTCCCTGCTTTGTTTCTTCCGATTACATTTGTGAGTCTGGTAACCCAGAAAAAACCTATACCGGAACACAGATGTACTCCTCGGATGTTCTATGGGATGGAAAGCAGTGTGGGGGAAATGAGACCACATGCTGTACATCACCTAACCTCCCGTGGTTCTGTAAGATGTTCCCAACGCCCATCTCTGAAGATTTGGAGGTTAGGATATGCACGGATGAAGGTTTCGACAATGAGAATATGGTGGTTGAGTCATTTGGACTTTATATACAAGGTGAGGTAAACTGTCTTAATACAACTTTAGCCCCGTTAATTAACGGCGCTAAACAGTATCATCTATTAGTAAGTAACGATTATGCGCCTATCATTGTTACATGAGACCCCCCCCCCCGGGGGGCATTGACCTTTATTAAAGCAAACTGCCCCTGGTTGGGGGTTAATAACCGGTGAAATGTTTATACTATACGTGGTCTGATAAAAGGTCAAATGCGTGCCCGGCTACTGTCAAATGTGTGGCCAGTAATGCCCACCTAATCCCCCAAGGGGGGGGGGGGGGGAGGGGGGGGGGGGTGGTGGGGGGGTGGTGTCTCACGTAACAATGATAGGTGCATTATCGCTGTAAACAGTGTTACTATAATAATAATTATCGCTGTAAACAGTAGATTTTTCCCAGCGATAAGTCATGTGGGTCTGGGGACGTGACTAAACGTTGCAATGGGGCGATTTCCAATTAGCAATATGATGAATGTCATTAAAAACGTCACTCGTGTCGAACCGCGGGACGTCAGTCAAATGTAGGCCGGGTCACTTCGCTTTTAGTGACAATGCTGTCAAAACAACATGAGCGCGTTGTTAATGAACTGCAACTATACAACCGAAATTTGCACGTGTATACAGCCCAAACAAACGTCGGTTCAATGGCCTAGGAAGGCCCCCTTTCTATCTCCTTGTCGTTTAAGCCATTAAATGTGGCCAAATGGAATTTGGAAGGACTTCCAACTGATAAATTATTTGTCGCCGCGAATTTGTGCAATTAGGGATCCCATTCATAATACGTGGTGACGTGTATAAAGCCACAATTGGATTTCTCTTAGAATACATATTCCCCATGCGTATTTTTGCGTCCATGTTCAATAATTCGCTTCATGGAATATAACTTCAGTCGAAAATAACCAATAGTCAGGGGCGGATGCAGGATTTTGGCGAGGGGGGGGGGGGGGGGGGGGGGGTCCGACATGAATAATTGATGAAGGGGAAGGGCGCGTGCTTCGCGTGCGAAAATTTTTGTGGTGCGCATTCCAATTTTTCCACAGATTGTGCATGTAAGGGGGCCGGGGATTGGAAACTAAGGCTATCAACACCAATAAATGAGTGACACTCCGTTACATTCTGCCGGGTTTCCAGGCTATTGTAGTCTTATGGATTTAAATGGCTGTGTTGTTACATGCATGCGCTTTTATTTAATTAATTAAAATTTACCATCACACTCCGGCAGATGACCTACTTCAAGCAGTGAACAGTATAATTCAGCATAACATTCACGCGCGAAAATTTTTTTTGTACACATTCCTAATTTTTCCACAGATTGTACATGTAGGGGGATTAGAAACCGAGGCAATCATAACCAATAAATGCGAGCCACTCCGTTACGTTCTGGTTTCCAGGATATTGTGGTTTTGTGGATTTAAATGGCTAGTGTGTTTCGTCGCAGATTTGCAATGTACGTTACATGCGCCGGCTTAGTTTCTTTGCTATGTTAAAATTTAATTTAAATTTGCAATGGTCTTGCAGCAAGGTGCATTCAACCTTGATGGGTACTAATAATAGAGCACGAATCAAAATAACTGCGGAATGAAACGACCGTGGGTTAGCATTTTGGAATACATTTACCTTACGTATAAATAACAGCCTACTACGTATCTCGCAATTTACAGATCTACAAATATAGTACTAACGAATAAACAATAAGAATAAGCTATTTAGCAACTTCACGAAGTGCACTCCGTAGAAATGTATATCTCACGTAAGACACGTTATACGCTAATTATATTCATATTCAGGTTCGAGGGGGTGTCCAGACACCCTGGACCCCCTCCCTGGATCCGCCACTGATGACGCTGCAACCTCTCTTAAAATGCACGGCGTAATCTCGCCAGCCAGAAGTACATCGAACTTCAACTGGACTGAGAACAAGAAACTTCCAACGTACGTTCCTCGTTTCCAACACAATTGAAGTTCGATGTATGTCTGGCTAGCGAGACTAATGTACTGCATAGCGAGACTAATGTAATGCATACGTATCACAGGGCCCGCGGAGGGTATTATACGAGGGATGGGGGGGGGGGGGATTTCAGTACTCCTCCATGTTAGCAATTAAGTTGTAACACATACACTTTTCCTTCGCAGTTATTCATTGTTATAACGCGCTCATGAATACACAGTATAAGCGGCAAAAATGCACAACAATACCTCATATTGATCTATATACAGGGTGATTGGAAAGTCGCGCAAAATGGTATACATTATGTAAATCCAGAATTGATTCAAATAAATAACTGAGCAATAACTTTTAAATTTGATTCACGCTTGAACAAAGCCAAGTTTCAAGCTACTAGCGGTCGAAAAAGATCTTTCACTAACTGCCTTAGTAGCTGGATTGACCAAGATCAGTTGAAATATAGTAAAGTCTGTAACAACCTCCGTAACAAGGCACTTTTCACATTGAAGTATGGCTATATCCTCGGGTGCAGGTATGCCGTCTGGTAAAGTATTGCCATCCAATACACGGTCATCATCCACGTTTGGCACATCTGCAGTACCCCTGGCCTACTCGAATTAAAAGATTCTGAGGATATCTTTAAGCATGGTTGGATTACTTGGAAGAACGTAGCTATGCTATATACATTGCTTTTTAAGGAGATTCGCCCATTGCGTATGTAGCGGACCGACCCGGCAATTAGAGTTCGAATCCAATCGGTTGGCAGGCTATCTGACACAAGCAAATATATTTCGGAGTTCCCTAGCCCTTCGTCAAGCATGCAATCAAATCACTATAACTTGAGGTGGATGCACTGTACAATAGCAAAAGAACAAAAGGCTGGTCGCGCCTGCATGCTTGTATGTACGTATTACATGCATAGTTTTACTGCATGGATGGTTTATTATCGGCCAAAAAGGTGGGGGGCAGCTGCCCCCCTTGCCCCCCCGGCCCTGATAAGAGCCTGTGTGGGTATGGGTCATGTACTGTGTATGCGTGCGCATGTGTGCTTATATCACAGCGAAACCGTTACATGGGCACGGTACGTCTCATCACGTGACCTTACCCGTCTCTTTGATGTAGGCGGATACCGTTGAAATCAATATCAACGGGCAGTCTGCGGACTGAGAGTGGACGGTAACGTCTCTTTCTCCGTCACTCTGTCACATCATTTATACGTTAAAATCCGTCACTTCGGTAAATCGACGGTTAAAGAGGTTCGCTTTTTACCGTGTAGGCACCGCGCCGCTTCCCATGCAGCACCACACTATCACATGCATGCAACTTTCTCAGATTCTGAAGCAGTTTTGAAAAAGTCATTGTACAAATACATAGGCATGTACGAAAGGGAAACGCAAGTATTTTGCTTGGTCTCTGTACGTATTGATGTACAAAACAACTGTACTGGTAGCTATAGGATTCTGTTCTGTTGAAAGATACAATTATAGGATGAGAACCACACGAAGTACTTGCTTAATCACAATTGTGGTTAGGTTATTGATGACACGGGCGTGAACCTGTGCGACAGTCGCACAACTCTCTCGTCATCAAACCTTCATCTGTTACAAAAAGTCACAGGTGAGAAAAAGAGATTCTTTAGCACGCACCTCATTGCGCTCCAAAGACAAACAAAGCAACTTCGACTGTAACCGAGGAAACAAAAATCATAAGCCCAACAATAATAATACAACAACTAAGAGATTGGAAAGAGTATACTGTAATGCATGCGAAAGGCACAACTCTCTTGCCAGCAAACGTCCATCTGTTACAAAAAAAGAGAGATCCTTGTGACACATTGACATACCTCATGGCGCTCCAGAGTACGTTCGTGGAAAGGGTAAGCGAGAGGAAAAACAAGTATCAGATATCAACTTACATGACGAAAAGCACGTACTTCCGCGTTACAACCTATTCCCGTAGACTGAAAGAAGGGGGGTAATTCGTCACACAAAAATGGCGCCTACCGACACATTTACCTGATGAGGCCACGCCCGTGAAGGTCCACACCTCCCAGAAGACCAGTATCTGCTGATTTTGAAACATTCAGGACAGGACATGCACATAAAAAACGGTGTAATGTCCGGAAGAATTAATTTGTTACGCCATAAGCCATTTTTCTATACCCTTGTTCTAGCGTACTTCAAGCCTTCAGCTATAGTCCTTTCGACACAAAATGTGCTATCTCTCCTACCCAGACTCAAGAAATTTCTAATTTGAACAGAAGTCTCTTTTGTATAATTGGCGTATAACGCTAACATGTGCAGGCTAGTATACCACACACTTGTTATGATTTACTCTTATAAAAAATAAATACTGCTCATACCAACCTATACATACACACATGTAGCTGCATGCTATGAACCTCACATTTGAATCTATCTCTTACTTGTAGTCATAATCCCATTGGGGAATATTCAGGCTCTATCTATTCAGAATACAGACAAAACCCTTCGTCAACTTGAGATATCCTGGATCCCTGTGGTAAAAGTTTGTATCTGTTGGCAGTATATATGATATTACTTTTCTTACAGGGAGAAAATGTGACTTGGTACATCATTAAAATTGTTGGCAATGACAGCTCTGTTGGTCAAGGTTTTACTGCCTGTACTACTTCACCATGTGTCTATGTCCACCAAGTCATGCATACGTCAAATACTTACACCGTTTTTGTGACATCTATCAATCGAGATGGAATATTAGGCTCACAAAACAGCACAACAATTCGTAAGTGAGGCATTCATCAGTACGATAAATTGCATTTTTGAACTGAAATGCTTAAATGTTATAGACTATACCTTCAGAATGCCTTGGGCTATAGACTTTATGGACTCAATCTTTGTACAAAATTCCAGTTTGTGGAGTAGTTTCTACTAAAAAGACACATTCTGCATTGACCTAAGACAATTGATTAATTTACTTTTGCGCATGTGTTCAAAGCTGAAAGTACCCAAATCCTCACAATTTGTTGAAAGCAATACAGGAATGTAGATCAATGCATTGTAACAAACTAGAATTGATCATATGCCGAATGAATGTATGGCAAAGTATGCTTGCATGTGTTTCCTCGTGCATCATCGTATCATTAGCACGTGTGTGCAAGTATGATACTATTCATTACTTGCAGGACCTACGTACAATATACTTCAAAACATTTCAATTTACAATAACTCCATTGGCTGTTCGTTCCTGAACAATCAGTCCTACTACTGTATAGTGTGCTGCAGTACTGATCCATCTGTTCCTGCTGATTCAAGTGTGTACAACATCTCCACTACCAGAGATACGAAGGTGATTGTCTCCCTCCAAGGTCTCCCGGGAGGTCAGATGTACTACTGCAAGGCAGCTGCTACTAACAATAACTCTGCGAGCTGCGCTTTTCCTGTCATTGGAGATGCGAAGATGTACTTCAGCTTTGTGAAAAACCTTCTCCTAATTAGCTCACCCACTACACGTAAGTGCATAGTAGTTAACACAAGGATGTATGGTTGCATTGGAGTAAGTGATGAATTGAATTAGGAGAAAATTTCTCGTAGCTAGTGGCTGAATTTCTGGCCGATATTTGGTGCACATGAATACTTCTGTATGACTCACAATTACACACATCTGTGAAAAAGATTTTAGCAGTGAAAGATTACCTTTTTTGTCTGGTTCAAATACTTACTTTTTGCATACCTTTGTCAAAGCACAAGTATGTGTGTCGCACCAGTGTAAAGTTAGAAACAGCAAGGTTGTTGCTTAAATGATGCACCGAGCAATGCAATGCTTCTGATACACTTAAGTATATCATTATTGGTACCCAATATTAATGAACTTCTGTTTTGAACTGTTGTTGTACCTTTAGCCACAATAATAAATTCATGCTGTTGTAGTTTTTGTAGCGCAATGTGCGCGTGATTTTAATAGTGAATTGTTCAAAAAAGTACCATGCAATTTGAAAATAAACACCCACATATGAAAGATCGTCAACCTAATTTTAATACACATCGTTATAATAAAGTCAGTCACACTGTGCAAAAAGTGTGTTATACGATACTGTATACTACAGCGTATATTCGAATATACGCAAAAAATATAAGCACCTGCTTATAGAACCATATAAGCAGGAGCGTATATTGCAATATAGTCAGTCACGTGTGGTTTGTGGTATCCTAGCAAACCTCTGAATTTCATTAACGTTACCTGCTTTATTGAACCGTGCACTATCGTATATTTCGTTTCTGATCTTCCGTAAACTGGTCCTTCCGCACTCCCCCTCCCCCTTCCCTTGCCTCTGGTTGGCTATAAAAATTTTCTTCGTACATATAAGTGATACAACGTCAAAAACAACAGTTACAAACAGATACAAACACCATAATCTTGAGACAGCGGTCCCCACGTACTAACTTCATACGTGACCTGATGATAGACGAGAACAAAATAACATTTGGCGCCAATTGATATTGCCATACTTACCAATTCGGATAGACTCGTTGGCGTTCTCGTGCTTGAGTTCTCGTGCTTGAGTTCTCGTGCTTGAGTTCTCGTGCTTGAGTTCTCGTCCTAAGGCAAAAAAAAAAAAGTTTTAGCGCCTCAGGGCATACTTACCAGTTCGAGTCGAAACGCTGCAGAAAAGCAAAATAAAGGTAGCAGCAATGCCATTGCGTCACTTACCTTAGCAGAATCGACCACCAAAAAAGTGCACAAATTGCGATATGACAAGCTATTCAAAGTCAGACACTTGCTCACAACATTGGTTGAGAAGTACTTACCGTATACTAGGCTTGTCTTTAGGGGCTGGTTTACTACACCACAAACGGATCCTTCAAATGATAAAAGACACGTACCTTTCCACTTTCGAGGCCACACTTGCACGGAAACCCGCCAAAATTACTATCACGTGCAATTGCTAATGTTGGCATACTCTAATTGGCGCACTTATTAAAAATCGGTTGTCATGTAAATTACACCGATAACAGAGAACTTACAAGTAAGATGATCAAGCATTCTTGAAGTGGCATCAAAAACCTTTAAACAGTATGGTAAGAATGGAACTGGTACAAATTAAAAATAGTAATGACACACATTTATACGTCCATAAATACACACATTCACACACAATTAGCATGTATTTATAGACTGCTCCACACCCAGACACACATATACATGCACACAAACAGATGTCCATACACACAGACACACACACTTGCACATACACAAACAAGTGTCAACACACAGGCATAGACACAGACATACACACATGGTACGCATATATACACGTCACATATAGTTCTAGTCGGTTGAAAGACAGGAGATAAGCTCCTGCCTAAATGTGAGATTTAGTGGCTACACATGGCAGCAGATTTATAAGGGAGTGAAGGTGTTATTGAGTCAGCATTCTAAGTGCACGTTGTGTCTTGCAATTTACCTTGTGATGGTGTGTCCAGAGTATATACGGATGATGGTGGATCTGACCAGAAGAAGCCATTGTAACCTGTGCATGATGAGCAGTGTAGTTAGGAAGGTTTTTTCGCCAGTTTTTTCCTTCAGATGGTTTTTCCACGGGTTCTTTCCGAGATCAGGTGCGCTCACCTGTTCTAAATAGAGTTAGTTAGGTTTTATATATGCCCATTGCTCTTATATATGCGTATGTTGTATGTGTGGTCTTATGTGGAACACAGTGCTGTCGTGCTGCAAGGATCGGGTTACTGGTGGTGGAGAGGTGGAACAATCTGTTATGGGTTTTTGTTTGTGTTTGTGTATTCTATGTTGGAGTGTAATGCTGCTGATGTGCTAATAGTTGCTGGCACCAAAGGTCAAGAGGGAGAGGGATGTGGTAACAATAACCATGCATGTAAGGCAAGTGAAAGGAGTACCACCACGATGCACCTTGAAAATAAAATAACCAGATATAATTACTCTTTGGAGGATGGCTCTTGCATTCGATCCTATTTAGCAATAAAGATACATTTGAGTTTGGCAGTCACTAGTGGTTAATAATTAGAAACCTCTATCCCAGGCCTCATTTCATTGGATGATCCTGCACTCCAGTGCATCAAGACTGCACCATCCATTGCTCCCACTTGTAGGATTTAGTGGTGAGCTCATAATAACAGTGATGTTCAGGGATACGGACCTTCAAGACCCCAATTTTGCACTAGGATATCCAGCAGTTTGAGACTGCTATGATCGGGAAGGAGCCCACTGCCAGCTTCCAAGGACTAACACATTTGCTTAATATAAGAGAAAATGCCAGAGCCATTCTCCATATAGTGTAGAGCCAAACTTGTGTTTATAAATACTTCCTTTGTCATCCATAACATAGTGATACATTCACTTTACAATACCTTACAGTAAGTTGGTTGCGAATACTTCTGATGACAAGTGCTACAGTGAGTGGTAGCTTCTATGTTCGAAAACACGAGGGCCAGGAGCAGCACTCCTGCATGCTGAAAGATACAAATACACAGGGTCAATATAAGCAGTGTGTATATAGATATATAGGATGTAGTGTGTGCGAAGGGAATTTGTAAGTTATATCGATCTGTATAGTTAGACTTCGATTTTGCGATCGAATTCCACACTGAATCAGTGGCGTTCAGGATATCAGGTCAGGCCTGATATAAGAAAAATTGGGAGGGGGGGGGGGGGGGGGGTGCTGTCTGCTTCTGGTCCGATAAGAAAAGTGGGGCCTTCGTTTGGCACACAGCAAATACACTGTATGTTATCGTCAATAATCATCGTGTTGGGTTCCGTTTATACTGCATGCGCAGGGTCAAAATCAATTTTTGATTTCATAGATGCTTAAAGCACACCTGCGTATAAGATACTGTTCTGTCAATCATGCGATCATTTTACAAGTGATTTTAAATCAATTATGAAATCAATCGCGGTCTTTGACATGTGCTGACTGTCGCATGCAAGGCGGTGTAGGTTATTAACGTGTAAGGATTTGAAAAATTCCCACAAGTATATACACACAAGAATTTGAATATGCACGGTTGGTAGTACGATATAAAAATACTCACTGGTGTATCGAAAACGTGCTTATATAAACGGTGACGCTTGCGGATTACAGTATACTACTCCGGCGTGCATGTATTCGCAAAAATATACGGTAATGATAAAACTAACGTTTGCACTGTGGTGCCTATAAAAACAGTGACGTATTCGACACTTGCGGATTCTTGAATATACGCAGGCTTATACTACTCAGGTGTATATTTTGGGTATTCTTCAAATATACGCAAAAATATACAGTATCGTAAAACTAACCTTTTGCAGTGCGGTGCCTATATAAACAGTGACGTAATTAACACATGCGTATTCTTGAATATACGCCGTCGTATACTTAAAATATACTACACACGCGTATATTTTGAGTATTCTTCAATATACGCAAAAATATACAGTATCGTATAACTAACTTTTTGCACTGTGTCAAATAATTTCATGCTTCTAATGCGTTTTATTACGCATAATGGTTTATCTTTCCATCATGAATGAGCTTTTCAATACACCCATATGAATAGATCCTAAATTTTATACATTGGTTAATTAAAGTACATCATTTCAGGACTATGAATTCTCCAATTAAAAAAGGTCTACTTGGTGCCAATAATGATAGTACAGATACATGAACGTTGTGAATCATTTATGGCTAGCTAACTTCCAGCAGAGAAGCACTGACATTTCTTTGTATAGAAAAGAATATAATAGTTTATCGTTTCCCCTTATAAGGAAAAAAATTATCCGCTTTGGCTAAAAGCAATTATTATATTTGTACCTGTCGTTAAATATTGTATTCCATAATCAGATGAATGGTTGCAAATTATGGAGTACAATATTCACAGTACTTGTACATGGTTTTTTATGCATGTAGATTGTACATGTGTATGCATTTGTCAGTGAGAATGTGAAATAGCAGCATGAATTTCCCGTTTACAATGAAGTAGAGCCTTTCCACTGAAAGAACTCATTTAATTCCATTGCAGCAAACGCGGCCTGCATTGACATGTGGCTTTCGATTATTGGAGTAACAACTGCCGTCTCATTCGTTGTATTTTTCTCTCTGGGAGTGATGCTGACCATGTCTATTGGTTGTGTACTGAAAACAAAGACAAAAGTTGCTATCCATCAGCCTACCTTGGAGCTGTCAGCTTATGATACGATTGATACTGATCAGAAGAAAATCAAACATGATGTTGAGGTCAAGACCAATTCTGCATATGGCATTGTAAAGTAATATGACACAACGTTATATGTCTACTAGATAAGTTGTATATACGATCCTGTCATACGTACAGGGTATGGTAAATACTGTTTTATGGTTGCACGCTGCCTAGTGTGTGCTCAGTTTCTTGTACCATTTTTGACAATGATTGTAATACCTGCCTTCCATACACTGTGTAAAAAGGGTTGTTATACAGCACTGTATAACGCGTGTAATTAAGTGTTATTCACATGTTTTACACGTGTTATCCGCATGTGTATAACTTTGCGTAAGGATATTCTTTGGAATCCACTTACCAAGATCTACCAGATCTACTCAGTTTCAACGTATGTCTCAGTTTTAAAAACACGACAAGGGGGAGAGGCTCTTACAATCGAATTAACAACCAATTAGCAACTTCACGGAGTGCACGCTCAAGTCTCCGTACAAATAATGTATAGCTCACGTGCGCCTTTTCCAATCCCTCTCCTATACTATCTATGATGCAAAGGACTGTCAAAGAGTGAATTAGCAATTGGAAAATTCCCACATGGTTTTAGGTGCTATTTTCAGCTGTACACATCTGTAGTGGAACCATTTGCCACATACTTCAGACTCTATCATGTAAGTTGCTATCATAACACTCGGGTAGATAGCACTGGCAATGCAGCAAGGTGGTGAATTCTTTCCTCACGCTTCGAGCTTCTGTTGATTCATTGGTGTTTGATGCAGCTAGGAAAGGGGTAAAAGATTCATCAAAGCAAGCAATGAGATACTGCCACTAAAGAGTTACGTCACCATTTGAAAACCATATGGTAACCCAATGTCCTAGCTCGTTCGTGCGTAACCCAATGTCCTCGTTCGTGATCATATAATATGATATCTGGGTTGCTGTCAAAAAATTAGAGCATATAAATCAATATTTATTTATCTGTCAATAATTTCGATCTGTACTTACCTTCACCTCTTCCATCAACTGGAGAAAATCCTTCCGCTGTACCACCATGTTCAAGGAGAATTGATTGAATCCAATGACGTTTATCTAATTGTTGATGCAATATCTTATGATGTGTTTTTCATTCAAGCACTGTTTTGCATCCAAGGTTAACCTATCATCTTGCATGAGATCCAATTATTTGAGCCAGGGCACCTGTATTCAAAAAAATTAAACATTGTAGTATGATTATTCATTCATTATAAACTTACATATGACTCTTGAAAGTATAGTTTGGCCAAGGAGTGGCGGAGATATTTTAGTTTTGCCATTGCTAACTTACGCTGACAGGTTTCTCTCCAGTGTGGCATGAGCTCTTTCAACCACTCCCTGTGATTGTGGGTGGCAAGGTCGTCCACTAACAAGTTGAATGTTTGAATGCCATTGATGTATAAGCTCTTTAATGACATGATTAATAAATTCTCTTCCATTATCTGATTGCAGAATACGTGGAATGCCAAAATATGGGAACACATATTTATCTAGGCACATTTTGCATGTTTTGATAGAATAGGGAAGGCAAAATTATACTTAAACCAATGATCTATGCTGTGCAAAATCCTGTGATATTCCCTGTCAGGCAGGTGTCTCATGTCAATGAGATCAATCTGCAAATGTAACTGTACATAACTCAATGCAATAAGCAACTGACAATAAATACATGTAATCGACTCATAAATCCCAAAGCAAGGATTGGTTTCAATGGAGCTGAAAAGTTGTGCAAACCTTCAAAAATTCTTGAATGATGCTTTAAGGAATACCACAATACATGCTTTGCACTTGAATTAATTTATATAGAAATACACTTAATATATCAATCACAGTTACAATACTACTGTGGCTTGCCTTATGGAAGGTTTTCCTGTAGCCAGCATGAAACAATTGTTTGTCATGAACTTCCATAAGGGTGTTCCAATAGCCTTCAACATATATTACCATGCAGAATATCCCAAGAAGCGAGGGGGGGGGGGGGGGGGGGGGGGGGGAAACTACAATCCAGGTCTAGCTGGATTTAATTTGCTAGCGGATCAGCCGACTGATCCCCCGTCTAGCTGGGCTTAGTTTAGGTACGCCCATTTAGCTGGGCTTGGTTCAGCAGTATGTATGGTAAGTTTACAAATTACAAAATCAGGGAGCGGGGCGGGGGGTAAATGAAGTACAGCCGAACATTGTTTGATGGACCGTCTGTATTTGCCCATCTCATGTACAACATATAACAGAACAGTTACTTGTTATGTAATACAGGTGCGGAATATATTATGTCATTGACGTGTCAATAAGATGTTAATTGAATATTTGTACCGTATAAGTATAGGTGCGAGGAGGGGGATCTTCACAAGAAACCTTTCATATGTTACTTTAGAGCGGTTTGAAATCGGGCTTTGACATATACGTAATGTCCTAATCAGTTTGGTTGCGCATGCCCAGGGACCAGGCGCTCACAATGGTGATGATGGAAGTGCTGGAGAAGCTGATTCATATAAATAGAGTACGCAACTGACTCAATAAATTCAATGTTAAAAGAAGTGCCAGTGAGTAAGGGGGGGGGGGGGGGGGGGGGGTTCTACCGCGATTAGACACCCACCAATCAGATTGCTCGAATTACTTCCGCTATTGTCTTTATAACGTTAGCTGCGAACGCATTGAGAATAATTAACTAAGGGTAGTACAACATACACCAGCCTGTCCTCACGTCGGTGGCTTTTATATCACACGCGCCCGTAAACATCAAGTAAATAAACAGGTAGTAAAACATAGCAGTAAACAAGTCTATCGATACAGGTACTAGTCCCCCGGTCAGGCAGCAGTGCAGACGGGTCCCACAATTTCGGAGAGAACAAGCAAAAAAGATGATCGATGATATGCTTCAGAAGGATATCGTACAACCATCGTCAAGTCCGTGGGCTTCTCCAATAATCCTAGTTCCGAAAAAGGATGGATCTCTGCGGTTTTGCATCGACTACCAGAAACTAAATTCTGTCACACGGAAAGACGCCTACGCCCTACCGAGAGTGGACGATACCTTGGAAGCATTAAGTGGATCGAAGTGGTTTTCCACTTTGGATCTCATATGCGGCTATTGGCAAGTAGAAATAGAAGAAAAAGATCGGCACAAAACGGCATTCTGCACCCGAGAAGGACTTTTTGAATTCAAAGTTATGCCGTTCGGATTGTGTAACGCTCCGGCGGTATACCAAAGGTTGATGGATCTGGTACTCTCCGGTATCCAGTGGGAACGCTGTCTCGTTTATATTGACGATATAGTCATCATGGAAGAAACCTTTGAGCGTCATCATCAAAATTTGATACTTGTGCTGGAAAGACTATGACGGGCGGGGCTGCGACTAAAACCCTCTAAGTGCTCGCTGTTCCAGGAGAAGGTGGTGTACCTTGGTCACGTCGTTACGAGAGAGGGAATTCACACCGATCCAGAGAAGGTTAACGCTGTGAAGACGTGGCCGGTTCCCACCTCAGGGCGCGACGTGCAGCAATTCGTGGGGCTGGTTGGATATTACAGAAATTATATTCAGAATTTCGCAATTATTGCGAAGCCCCTGTATCAACTTATCGAACGAGGAAGTGAGTTCTGTTGGTCAGAAGAGTGTTCCATTTCCTTTCAGGAGCTGAGATCTCAGCTGGTTGCTGCCCTGATTCTCGCATTCCCAGACTTCAGTAAACCCTTCCTTCTGGATACAGATGCGGGTGAGACTGGAATTGGAGCAGTTTTGTCACAAGAACACGACGACTTGGAGAGGGTGGTGGCGTACACTAGTCGTACTCTCAGCAAGGCTGAACGAAAGTACTGCGTGATCAGGAAAGAATCATTGGCAGTGGTCACCTTTCTAAAAAATTTCAGGCCTTACCTGTTAGGTCACCACTTTACACTTCGAACAGATCATATAGCTCCTTACAGTGGATTTGTAGCGCATGCGCTATAGCTGCTCTTATTATGGACATGCGCAGTGTTTGCACCTGTAGGTATTTAATGACGTGCTGTACGATCTTATTTGATTAAACACTTTGATTGCTGCACTGGTGTCAGAAGTGGGATCGGACCGAATGCTACATGGCCGAGCAGGAAGAGCGGAAGGCTGTTCGGTTTAGCGCTAGACCGCCCGCTCGGTTTGCTAAGGGCGCTGACTTCAATCTCTGGGTCAAAAGGTTAGAACTGTACTTCAGGGAAGCGAAGGTTCCAGATAACAAGCGAGGAGAGGAGTTGGTAGCGCTGTTGGAAGACGACGCCTTTCGGATAGTGAGTCAGTCGGGTTTTGTTAGCGGTGACGGGGTGGAGTATGAAGAGGTGAAGAAATGTCTGCAGGAGCAGTATGCGCCAAAAGGAGTCGAACTGGAATGGCAGCGCAAGCTGCACTCAGCCCACCAGGAGAGACCCGAGACCCTGTTAGAATTTTCAAGGCGGTTGCGGATGCTGGCGGACAAGGCTTACCCTTCGTGGTCGGCGGAAAGACGACTTGAAATGGCGCGTGAGCAATTTATTCACGGTGTTATCTCTCTTTCTGTGCAGATGAGGCTTTTGAGGAAGCAACCAGAGTCTTTGGAGGCTGCACTTGCTTTGGCTAGCCAGTGGGAATCAGTGGAGCTGGCTCAACAAAGCCTACGCGGAGAGAAACAGCTAGGGGTCAAGTGAGAGTCTTGCCGTGTCAGGTGAACGAGACCTGGTAAAAGGTGCATTGCGAGCTAATACGGTGGAAGAGTTGGCGTTACAAGTCCAACAGCTGTCACGGGAGATTACTAAGTTGTCAAGTCGGGAAGTCGGTGAGAAAAGGAGCACTCCGAAAAGGATCCCTGTCTGTTGGAACTGCAAGCAAAAAGGGCACATACGGCGCAATTGTCCTCAGCGGAAGGAACGGAGTGTATCTCCGAAGGAGATTGGGAAGGACAGGTCAGTGAAGTATACATCGGCTGTGGCATGCACGTTGATACTGCAGGGTATGGTTGGGGGTCGTCCCACACGTATGCTAGTGGATACAGGATCATCCGTTACCCTTGTGCATGAAAAAGTGTGAAATGACATTTCTCAAGACAGGAAACTCTTGACACCCCAATGTCCTGTGATGGCAGTTAATGGAGACTCGTTAAGTCTATGTGGACAGATTGACCTTGATCTTACGGTGGGAAAGCATGTGAGAACTCATACTGTCCTTGTTGTGCATGAGATGACGCAGGAGTGTTTATTGGGAACAGACTTTAATTTCTAGAACAATACGGGTGTGTTGTTGACCTGGGGAGAAGACCAATGATCATGTTAGGTGAAACAATACCCCTAGACACCTTGTACGAGTTGTGTATATCTACATGTCATGTGTTTGTACAGGAGACAGCTGTCGCGCCACCCTATCACGAGATGCGATTGCAGGTTCAGTTGGAAGGTGCGAAAACGGACGGGGACTATGTGGGTCTGTTCCAGCCAAAGGCGGAAATGTCTACTCAACGCGGACTTCTGTTTGCCTGTTCTGTATCTCCTGTCCATGATGGAAAAGCAGTAGTTCAGCTGGTGAACCCCTCTGCAGTTCCTCTAACACTGCATTGCAAGGAGAAGGTTGGTCAGGTATCCCCATGGGATGGAAGAGAGGGAGCGAATATGGTTGAGCCTGCATTGGGTACGCGGCTTCCAGCTCGATCAACAGAGGCAATTGGTAAAGCAGTTGGGGAATTAATGGGTGACACATCGGGGTTGTCAAGGGAGGAGTGTGCTAAGTTGAAAGCAATTTTACATCATGTAATTTCTGTAGATGACGGTGATTTAGGGCGTACCAATGTCTTACGTCATACGATCAACTCAGGTGACACCCCCCCCTGTTCATCAGCCGGCGCGGAGGCTTCCGTTTCATCAACGTGACGTGGTACAGAAAATGATCCTGCAGGGGGGAATGCCCCAACAGGGGATAATAGAGCCGTCCGGAGGAGCATGGGCCTCGCCTATTGTTCTGGTTAGGAAAAAGGACGGTTCATACAGGTTTTGTGTAGATTTTCGTCGCCTGAATAGCGTTACAAAAAAAGACGTGCACCCTCTTCCCAGGATTGATGATGCTCTGGACACTTTATCCGGCTCCAAGTGGTTTTCAACCTTAGATTTGGCAAGTGGCTACTGGCAGGTCGAAATGGATCCTGCGGACAAGAGAAAACTGCGTTCATCACTCCGTTTGGCCTACATCAGTTCCGTGTAGTGCCGTTCGGACTAACGAACGCTCCAAGCACGTTTCAGCGGTTAATGAGTACGGTCCTGGCAGGACTCAGTTGGGTAACATGCTTGGTATACCTTGATGATATCATCATTTTTAGTCGAACGGTGGAAGAGCACTTGCAGCGGCTTACAGAGGTGCTACAGGGGCTTAAAGAGGCGGTGCTGAAGATCAAGCCTAGCAAATGTCATCTGCTTTGCAAGAGTGTGCGGTATCTGGGCTATGTGGTTTCAGAGAAGGGTATAGCTGCGGATGCTGACAAGATCAAGTGTGTCGAAAACTGGCCTACGCTCACTGACCATGCATGCATGAAAGCCTGCGACAGTTCTTGGGGTTTGCTTCCTATTATAGGAAATTCATTCGCAATTTTGCAGACACCGCTGCTCCTCTTCATGCACTAACAGAAAAATCCAAACCCTGGCACTGGACTGATCTGTGTGATAAGGCATTTGTGGCTTTAAAGGGTCAGTTAGCTTCGCCCCCTATTTTATCCTTCCCACAGTTCGACAGAACATTTGTGGTTGATGCTGACGCCAGTCAGGAGGGTGTTGGAGCAGTACTATCACACTTGGACAATGGAAGGGTGATCGCGTATGCTAGTTGGGCGCTTACAAAGGCGGAATGCCAATATTGTGCAACGAGACGTGAGTTGTTGGCATTGGTATGGTCGGTTCGTCAGTTTCGGGCTTATCTATGGGGACGAAGGTTTGTTGTTCGCACCGACCACAGCGCGCTTCGTTGGTTACGTAGTTTTAAAGACCCCCAGGGCCGGGTGGCGAGGTGGCTAGAGATTCTCGCAGAATTTGATTTTGATGTTATTCATCGTCCAGGTCTTCGTCATGGCAATGCAGACGCCCTTTCAAGGATCCAGTGTTAGCAGTGTGGTATGGTAATGCACAATGGCATTGCCACGCCATGTTTTTTCCACAATGCATTTGGAGCCGTTAATGGTAATGGTGGTAATTGGTGGTCTGAATCAGATGTGCATTCTGAGGCAGGCCTCTCCGTTTTGCCACTGGAGAACCCTAAGGAGATGCAGGGGTCTGATGCTGATCTTCAAAGGGTAATTTCCTGGATAGAAAACTCGTCTCCACCAGCTGCTTTGCCAAGTGACGGCAGTTACACTCTGCAGACATTGTGGGCACAGTATAAACACCTGGTAGTACGGGATGGGGTTCTGGTGAGAAAACTCGTCTCCACCAGCTGCTTTGCCAAGTGACGGCAGTTACACTCTGCAGACATTGTGGGCACAGTATAAACACCTGGTAGTTCGGGATGGGGTTCTGTTTAGACAGTGGGAAGATGTTCCGGGAAAGGGTTGCAATTAACGTCTTCAGTTGGTAGTACCTCGGAGTTCGATAGGCTCTGTCCTGCAGCAACTTCATAGCTCTCCCAGTGGTGGTCATTTTGGAATGTTCAAGACTTTGGAGAAAGTCCGTTCCCGTTTTTACTGGCCGGGTCAGCGCCATGACATCGAAGTCTGGTGTCGAGCTTGTGAATTGTGTGCGGCACGTAAGTCACCTCCACGGAGCAATCGTGCCCCAATGCAGCAGGTGTTGGCTGGTGGCCCATTCCAGCGTGTGGCCATGGACATCCTGGGTCCTCTGCCGCTCACGGATAGAGGGAACAAGTACATTCTAGTGTTAGGGGGGTGGAGTCTTATCCAATACCTAACATGGAAGCAAAAACTATTGCTAACATGTTTGTTAGTCATTTTGTCAGCAGGTTTGGAGCCCCTGATGTTCTGCACACCGATCAGGGGAGGAACTTTGAGTCCACCCTGTTTAAGGAAGTGTGTTTGCTGTTGGGAGTTCACAAGACAAGGACTACGCCTTATCACCCGCAATCTGATGGGTTGGTTGAACGCTTTAATCGTCCTTTGCTTGATCTCCTTAGCATTGCATCGAGGGAGGATGAACGAAATTGGGACCTCTGTATTCCAGCAGTGATGCTAGCCTATCGTACAAGTGTGCAGGAGTCCACTGGGTGTACGCCATATTTCCTCCTCTTCGGACGTGAGGCCAGACTGCCGGTGGATGTCATGTTTGGGTTGCCTCCAGATGTTCCACCTCAGCCGGTACACCAATATAGCAAGGATTTGAGAGCTCGACTGGACACTGCGTATAAGAGGGTGAGAGAGCGGTTAGGATGGCGGCAGCGCCGTCAGAAGATGGTGTATGACTGCAGACGGACGGGAAGGCCGTATGGGATTGGTGAATGGGTTTGGTTGTATTGTCCTGCTGTGCCCAGGGGGAAGTCGGCTAAATTACACTCTTATTGGCAGGGTCCATATAAGTGTTCAGTAATGTGTTATACTTGATCCAACACAGGGACTCCACTCGCAAGAAAGTTGTCGTTCATTTTGACAGGTTGAAGCCGTGTGCACGGGGTGGTACATACGAACAAGGGACAACCGCACCACGTGATGCAGCTGTTTTTTCTGAGGCTGAGGAATCAGATGTATCCAATGCTGAGGAATCTGAAGATGACAACTTGGTGATTGCTCCTCAAGAGGATAATCTCGAGCCAGAGCGCCAGGAGGAGCAACATGAAGTGGAGCCTCAGGATGATCAGCAGGAACAGCCGCCAGTGGAGCCATTGCCACTTCTCCGAAAGTCGAAAAGATTGAGGAGTAGGCCGGACAGATTTGGAACGAACATATTTGACTAGGGACAGACTCACTAGGAGGGGGGATAGTGTAGCACATGCGCTATAGCTGCTCTTATTATGGACATGCGCAGTGTTTACACCTGAGGGTATTTAATGACGTGCTGTACGATCTTATTTGATTAAACACTTTGATTGCTACAGATTTACAGCATGAAGGAGCCTGAAGGGCAACTGGCGCGGTGGCTGGAACAAATCCAAGAATTCGACTTTGAAATAGTGCATCGCAGGGGGAGCTGGCACCAAAATGCAGATGCCTTATCTCGTCTTCATAATTTAGGCGAGAGTGAATCCCCCGGAAAGGTGCTGGAATATCCCGCGCAATCGTGCAGCTGTGCGGTGCAAGACAGCAACCAACCGCTGAACGAAATACGAGAGCTCCAGGGTGCCGACGAAGAACTTGGACACCTGTTCTCCAGTCTGTGATCTCAGGAAAAGTCCCGGAGGCCAGTTTCTGTAAAGGCAAGAGTAGAGAATTTAACCAGTTAATACAACAGTGGGAACTGTTACAGTTGTTGGTGAAAAATGGAGTTTTTTTCAGGCATCGCGAAGACGCAGGAAGTGTTATTCAGCAAGTTGTGGTCCCGAAGGCAGCCAGGTCCCAGGTATTGAAGCATCTGCACGAAGGTGCATTCGGTGGTCACCTGGGAGAAGCAAAAACTCTGGGTCGACTACATGAGTTGTTCTACTGGCCCGGATTTTCCTACAAGATGCAGTGGAATGGTGTAAGACTTGTCCTACTTGTGCAGCAAGAATAAACCCTTCTCACAAGAGCAGAGCCCCCCTGCAGAGCACGACAGCAGGCTACCCATTGCAGCTGGTGGCAGTGGACATAGTTGGACCATTAACTCCTTCCAAATCTGAAAATACGTACATCCTGGTGGCATCTGATTATTTTACCCGATGGGTTGAGGCTTACGCGATCCCCAATCAAGAAGCGGTGACAGTGGCTAATAAATTAGTGGATGAGTTCTTTTGTAGGTTTTCAGTTCCTGAGCAGCTGCATTCGGACCAGGGGCGACAGTTCGAGGCCAATGTGATGCAGGAAGTCTGTCGTCATGTTCAGATTGACAAGACGCTGCACTACACATTAACATCCCCAATCGGATGGACTGGTTGAGCATTTTAATCGGATGATGTTGGCCATGCTGCTAGCACCGTGGAGGAAGACCCGAGTAATTGGGAACAGCATCTCAGGAAGGTACTACCTCAGCGCAGCTTTCACAGATGTAACAAGCTGTTCTTTTAATTTGAGAGTCAAGCTTACTCCATGGAGTGCTGTCATTCGCTCTTTCAAACATGGGTGCTGCGCAAATGCGTCTTGCAATATCAACTACCAATGAAGAAACGAATTAAACTGATAGACCAGGCTGGCGTTAACGTGAATATATAAACGCACCTCGTCCAATGGCATGACGTCCGTAGCGCCCTCAATCCTTCCTGTAGCGCTTAAAGGTTGTTAAGGTTAGGATCCAGTACCGTGGGCTCTATAATGCGTGCGTTAAGGATTTAAGCGCACAACCCGCGGTGCAATGAATTAAAGAATCATATATACACACATGTACCGTATACCGTATAAACATAGGTACCTCAATTCCTCTATTTGTCCACGATTGTTACCAGATGTACAATCCTCTCTTTCATCAGTCTTAACTCTTCTCGAAAACTTGCATGTGCATCGGTGATACCATTCTTTGGAGTATTACGTGCTTCTTCATGCATATGTCTTTGCGCCATTTTCTCATCGACATGTGATTTTTACGCATGCGTGCAGAATGATGTTGACGTCAATAAAAGTTTGCAGTGTGCCTGTTGACTGTTCAAAGTGTCAAAATAAGCATTATTGTACGTTCCTACCCAACGCGCCAAAGACATCGAGCTATATATGGATTGTTAACGTTGTCATAAGGCGTTCTGTGAACCGTTGTAATTGCAGGGAAAGCATCATTATTCTATGTGCATGTGTGAATTTCCCCTGTAAATTATAATGTATGGATTTTTTTGAACGTTTAAATTATGTCATATAGATGTGTACCAAAGGCTTTTGATTGATATACAAACTGCATTAATTTAAAATTCAACACAAGTGGATTCAAAATCATATTAAAATCATATGAATTCATTTAAACATCAGACCATTATTTCCGTGGAACAAATGCGTAAAATAACGTTGTGATTTTCCACATGAGAATCAACACTTGAATTTATAGGATTCGGAATCATACTCAAGTAATATTAATCATCTGACAAATCATATGTAAAATTATGCATAGCCTGCATAATTTCCCTGTGTGGCTCATGCAGTCAAACTGCTTGAGTCCCAATCATTGCCCATGCATTTATGCGTGAACAACGCTATAGCAGCATGAAAGTGCACGGTGTCTAGGGCTAGCTTTAATGCAAGACCCCCAAATCGTTAACGTTAAAAGTGCACGGTGTCTATTTTATATCACAGGCTATAGCTTAAACCTGCGTAGTCTGAAACGGCACAACCTATTTGACTTCTGCACACGCGCAGATATATCAAACATGCACCGCCGTAGCAATACTCACATACACCTACAACCCTAGATCAGATCAAGAGCAATTGGTGTCAGGCATTTCATTTTTTGTCGGAATGTTGCTCCCTCATGCATGCTTATATAAAAACGTGATTAGCGTGCTTGGCATAGTAGATTGTTTGCCCAAAAGAAGTCAGGCGACAGTGGGTGTGTTGTTCTCCTACCCTGACCATACTGGAACCAATGTTACCACTTGGTTTGCCCACACCTTAACGCTGGTCAATGTAAGGAGGGTAGAAACCTCTAAAGGGTGCTGCCATTGTCGTATAACACCGCGGGTTTAGGATTATTTAAAAACTGAAAAACGAGTTGTTGTTTTATAATGCAGCATCTGCAATTTGATAGTCACTGCGTATTTGCGACTGCCTAGGGGACAATTGCCTTGGTCAAAAAAGGCCCGTAATGTCGGATAACCTAGCAGGTACTCTTTTGTTCTAGGCAATCCCAGATCAGTCTTACAAGGTTATAACTGATATACTATTGGGGGTAATGAAACTGTTTTTATTTACCTCTGCCTTTTCGTTCGGCTGATTTCGTAAAGAATCGATATACGTTTTTGAAGCCGCTAATTAGGCTACGCCCACAAGCGGATGTACTTTATATTACATGCCGTTGATGTACAGTACAGAAAATAAACAGATGTATATCAGAGTGTATGAAGCCAATGGTTAGATAATGTGCGGGCACAATACAAAATATGTTGATATAGTTATGAGTGGTATTGGGGGGGGGGGGGGGGGGGAGATGCATAATATGCATGTAATAGCTGCAATGGTTGTAGAGCTTAAGAGTCAATGTAGGCCCACCCACCCACCCCCCCCCCCCCTTCCCTTCCCCGCCCAACTATCATATCAAGCCAAGCATTCCAATAATCAGGAGGCAAGGGTTGTCCCCCGTCCCACCCCAGTTCAGAAGTGTTTAGTTGAGCCAGGACAGAGGAGCATGGCTATAATATATCTAAATATGTGAATACACATATCTAGACATCTGAACACTTAGTATATGTAGCCACTACACATTCTGAGATTACAACTCAAACAGACACATTCGTGTTGGATTTGTACTCATGCATGCTTGTACCCATTCAATTAGGTTCCGGCTTGTTTCCAGATGTACGTAGATTGTGCTCAGCAAGATAGTTCCGAAGTTGTGGCTTGGACCATTTGAGCAGTGGTTTGTTCAAGTCAAAGATTGTCTTGCTTTTTCCTCTGAGGTTTATCTCAACTTGCCTTCTTTAATTGTAATTTGGATGCTTCATTCTTTGATTGTCCCATGGACTGGTCGGAGGACCTCACTAGCCCAGCTACAGGCTGCTCAGCTAGGCGTATATTAAAGCCAAATACTCCTCGGTGAGGTGCACTACAACTGCATCAACAGGTGGCATGACCAGCTATCCTCTCCTGCCAATAAATGTTTGCACTTCGCTGCTTAATTCAGGAATAATGGCCTTACAAGTTTGGGCCTTACCCACTTTAACATTACACTCATCACACACACATGCACACACATACAGACACACATGCCACATGCACATGCATACACACATGACTGGCTAAATTCCCTCATATGTATTGCATGTTTTTATGTGCACATTGTGAGCCTAGCCTGCACTGCAAGAATGCACACTTATGCACACACATTTCAATTCTTTCACTTAGTCCACCAGATCAAGTTTTGAATACAAGGGGGGGGGGGGGGGGGGCATGACAAAAAAATACTTGGTACCTTTCTAGGCGGCAATGACATTGGGAAGAAGGAATTTTCATACAATTTTGGAAAGGGAATGGAATGCATGTAAGTGAACTATTTAAGTCAGTAATATTATATTTTATGTTGTATTACTTATAGTTCTTCCAATTGCTCTGCATGCTCATCAGTGTTTCTAAAGACAGGACATTAATCACGAAGATGGCAATACCAAGCAATTCTGCCTCCTAATAAAAATGGATTATGGTTTGAAACATATTATGATATTTATTATTAAAAATAATACGTACACTTATGTATGTATAATGATAAGAAATACATGCACAAATGGCGTCATTCATATAGTTGAATTTAATGGTATCACTGAGATACGCCTACGTACATACTTAGAAGTCTTCTTTTTGACGATTAAAACAATGCCACCAATAAGCACTATGCACATGAGAGCAAGAACAATCACTCCAGCGCCAACGCCCAATCCAATTGCAGTTGCTGTGTTCGACTCTAGAAAGAATGTCATTGTGTGTAGGAATACGTGAAGTTTTAATCCCTTATCCTGGATAGTGAAATTAAAGTCATTGAAAGGTTTAATTATTTTTACATCTTCCATTCATTACTTGTCCACTATGAATGCAATTACTATTTCTGTCTGTTTAAAACATCACAGGTTTGAAGTTGGTTAGAATTGCTTTTATGTCATGCAACTAATATAAGAGAACTATGTACCATGCATATTGTTATATCAGCCAGATAATAACTTTGCTCAATGGGTGTAATAGGCAGTTATCCCTTACCTCAGGTGAATACCACAGCTTAATTATACATGTTTAACAATCCTTTCTTGCACACAAGTGTTGAGCTTTAATGCAATGTCCATTGTATTGTATAGTATTCAGATTATTTTGAAACAATTTAAATTCAGATGATGTATTGATGAATGGAAATGGAAACCATTAATACTAATATACAATAATTATGATTACTCACTGGCCATTGTTGTATTCGATGAATCAGGTGTAACTGAAGGATAACCTGTATTTCATTGGAGAAATCATGTTATATTATAATTATGCAGACCATACTATGAAATAACCTGAATTTGTGTTAGATATTGTGGCTGTTGATAAACGTCTTGATGGCGTAATAGTAACATGTGCTGTTGTTGAGTAGCCTGTTGATGAAGAACAATACACAATGCATTCAAAAAAATTCTCACACCGTGTGTACTATAACAGCTAGCAAGCTAAATGACACATTTCAACCTGAATGCTTAGAATTTTCATTGATATATTGATTAATTAGCATTTGTAAATTTGATAACCTGTTCTTGTGTCATCAAGATGCCTATAGAAGTTTCTGCTTAAAACAAAATTGTCACACAAGAACATATATAAGTGTGTGCATGGTATGGGAGGGGAGGAAGGCACAGCTATCTCCATGTGGTTACAGGGCCATCAGCGGTCTCCTCCTCAGGACAAAGCATCCTACTCCCAGAATGCATAGGACACACAAAGAGTAGAGGCAGTCTCTCTGCAGCTTTGTTATACCAAGCATCCGATGCCATCACTAGGGCTTGTCTACTGACTAGTCTCCTAGAGGAGTCTGGTGCCTGGCTTCATTCTGTCCCTAACTCTTCACTGGGTCTTAAAATGGACAACGAAATAATTAGAGTAACAGTTGGTCTCCACCATGGAGTACCTTTGTGCAGTCGACATTCTTATCAGCATTGTGGTGCAGCATATGACCGGTTTGGACTTCTTGTTCTCAGCTGCCATTTCAATACTGGTCCTTACAACCATCATGCTGCTCTAAATGACATCTATGCTGCACAGTACACTATGGCAGCAGGTGATGTGGCTAGTCAGGCAGAGGACCTGTAAGAAGGTCTAGCAAGCTTATTTGGAGGGACACACTTGCGCATGCTTCACCTTGATAGCTTTTGAAACGTGGTCCTCTTTCCATGACCTTTATGGCGGAGCTGTGGCACAGGGTATCAGCCAAATCTAATGACATCAGAAGCCACAGTTTCTTTGTACGGCATCTGTCAGTGGCTCTTCAAAAGGGCAATGCAGCCTCTATCTTAGAAACACTCATTTTTATGTAGTGACTTTTAGGAGTTTGTTCTTGTGATTTATACTTTTGTTCTTATTATATAGTATCATACCATTAAATGTAATAGAGTTGAAGTTACTGCAGCTGATGTTACTTCTTCCTTCGGATAGTGGAAGTTTTTAAAACCAGTTCACCTCTTTTGATTTGCTGCAGTTATTTAAAGAACAGGTAAGACTTTTATTTTCATGATTGGCAGTAGACATTCCTGATGTTCATTGGCAGCAAGTGCTACTTTGCCTTAGTTTTGGAGGTCTAGGTTTTAGTTATCTTTCTCACCACTGTTGTGCTGAGTTCATCTTTACTTTTTCTCTCTCAAGTATAGGTAGTACTAGAAAAAAACATTTGGTAAACGCCATTTCGAGGTTGTATCCTTTAGTGATGCCATCACAGTGGATGCTATTCTACACTCTCCTTCCCAGCAGGCCTTGTCTAAGAAGTGGGCAGTCATCTTTTCAACTCAATTTTGATGCTGTCCTCTTCTGCTAATAAGGTTCGTCTTTTTTATTTCTGCTCCTTATTTAAGCACTTGGCTGTCAGTTGTTCCTTCAGTTGGCCTTGGATTGCACCTTGATTCACCAGAGTTTCATACTACAATGAAGTAGTGGCTTGGCTTGAATTCTTCTGCCTGATCCTTCTGTCTTTTCTGTCCGGTCATTGCACTTTACCCACTTGGCTCACCGTGCAGTTTCATTCTGACATGGCGTTGATGTGCTAATTAGACACAACCACCTGCCAAAACATGATTGCTGATTTGTGCCGGTGTGCTCACCTTTCTGTACTAGTTGAAGTTGGCAGAGGTCTCTTGGGTCTCACAATTATAACAGCCAGCACATGTGCTTGTTGATGGATAGGGCTACATCAGCTGATTTTGATGTTACCATAACCTTTCCCTCTTACCCCCCGCCATATTAAATGAACCCAGCATCGATGATGAGCTGCTGAGACTAGGAAGCATGCAGCAATGACACTGTATGCCAAGCATTTGAAAGGAGATGCATCCCTCTTGCAGTTGAAACATTTGGAAATTCGGGAAAAGATGTTCAGTGTTTTTATTTCCTGCTTGCTACTCTGCTAGCTTTAAGACAAGGTCCATCAAAGTCTTCATTTGTTAGCAACATTTATGGTTGCCTCAACCTCTCTGGTCAGTTCTGGTCAGGTCTGTGGCAAGGTCCATCGTGGGAAGGGAGGTAGTTAATTAGAACTTTTGTAGTGTTTAGCTTTTGGTGTATTGGTGTATGTTTGAGTAATAAATAAATAAATAAATATGGAAAACAATGAGGATTTTCAGTTCAGGTAATTCCACTTCAGTCGACAAGGCTCATCTATCATCCATTCCATCACCCCATGCCTCAGCTTGGCTATCAGTTACTCCATCCTCTAGCATGGGCCTTCATTTGGAGCCCTTCTGAATATCAGATGGCGATAAGATGGAATCTCACCAGTGACACGTAATTATTATTATTACAGGGGCGGCTCGGAACAGTGGACTTTCACACCTCGGACTTTTGACATCATTCATTGTTATTTTAGGCGCTCCTAGATATGATTGCAAAAGTAAAAGTCCGAGGTGTGAAAGTCTACTGTTCCGAGCCGCCCCTGTAATAATAATAATAACGTGTCACTGCATGGTGTGATTCAAATTGTTCTCTATACCTCGGAGGTACTGTAAGTGGGAAAAGGTCAGCGATGAATATACTTTTCAGACCCCCCCCCCCCCCCCCCCCCCACGTCCCCTGCATACGGCCCTGTGGCATATCATGCCACATGGCCGTATGCAGGGGACGTTTGATGTCAATCAGGCCCGTATGCATCTCTCCCCCCCCCCCCCCCCCCCCCCCGGCCCGGCCTCCTCCCCCTTCTGTTAAGCCACGCCTACTGTTTAACATGTAATATTTGGATGGCGTCACGTAAAAGTAGCAATCAGAAGCAAGGGCGATATCTCGACATTGTACCGATCATATAGATATGCCCACTCATTCGGCTGACGGTACAGAGAGCACAGCCACTGGCCTACAGCCTCCCTCACATGTCTGTGTGCATTGATGTGGAGAGGACCGACCTTGTGTGCACTGATGTGGCAATTACGTATAAGGGCGGACGCAGGAGGGGTGGGGGTTCGGCACCCCCCTCCCCCACCTATAGAGCTCTTTCATCGCGTGACTTAATAGCATTCATCTGTGATGCTTATTATATTTTTGTCCTTTTCCATTTCTATTGTTCTAGCAGAGATAATATATAGCGGGATTGGAAGCGGAGGCACTTAACACTAATTAACGCGGGATGT